>JAIUCV010001861.1:0-60886 GCA_026724425.1 Erythrophleum ivorense | reverse complement strand
ATATGTACCATGAATCATAAGATATGTGTAAATATACTATTATGCGATGTTTAGATGTATGAAAATGATATATGACCTATAGCACTTATTTTGAGTATGGAAGGCCAAAGTGTGCAATATGGAACTTTGATGAATGTATGCATAAGTGTGGGTTGAATGGCCAAAATGAGACGCATGAGGTTTGAGACCATTTGGGCAGCTTACCCAAGTCTCAAATGTACTTTTAGACTTGCCCAAAAGGTTCCACAACCAAGGGAAGGCCATTTGGCAAATTTGGTACCTCATATGGAGCCAAATTTGACCATAATGGTACCCTATGTCACTTTTTGGCCAAATGAGTTAGTCTTGATCTGAGATTTGGCATACAATTAGGTCTCATTAAGAGTTTTTTTAGGAAGCTAAAGATCATAATTTTCGGAGACCTAGAGAATATTTGATGAATTTTCAAAGTTGGGATTTTTCATAGATTCTGGTATAGGTACTGTTCATACTGGCAGTTTTGAATTCTGTGTCACCCGATAGCCAAATAGTGTCCAATGCTTATGAAATTTTATATGAATAGACTAGAGGTCATAAGCTTTCTGTGGCCACCAAGATCACCTATTCGGAGGTCTGAGTAGTGAGTTATGCATGTTTGAAGTTAACTGTCAGTATCAGTAGCGTCCCATGAGTCCGGTTACTGTTCCATAGGGTCCAGCTAACTAAACGTATCTGTTTCATTCTCAAATTATTTTTACTATCAAGTTAACATTTGTAGCTTTCCAAAATGACTGAATATGAGTGATTTCGATTTTTATAGAATTAGTTATAAATTTCAGAAATTTGTATCAGTAAACTGAACAATAGCCTAGGCAGCCAGCGACTCTGTAGCTTTTTGGATGTCAAACGTCTTGTGTGATGAATTTTATAAACTGGGCATATTTTTAGTGTGAATTAGACATCCTAAGGTCTCCAGAATGACCAATATTTCATGTTTTTTATTTTTCTAGATTTAGTTATGATTTTCCAAAATTTGTGACAGAAAAGAAGAAATCCTGGCCAAAAATGCAAACACGGATTTCATATGCTCCTTTGCTTTCCACGGGATGTAGGCCAAATTTGATGATGGAAATGAGTTATATTCATGTGTTTAAGTATGAGAAAGTGATGGATGCTTTCATATGGCCTACGGGACTCCCAAAGAAAAATTTTACCTGTAGAGAAATGCATTTTTATTCATAACTCCCTATGCCACTATATTATTTTCATAGAACAAACATAAGATAAGGCATGGGAATTGTATGAATTGAGTCCTAGAAGTATGGTGTTACAACGGTGATGGTAGCTAGTCAGAGAGGGGCTTTAGAACTAAAGAGACTGAGATTAGAAGATAATGTGAGTATAGCACCTAGAAACAGGAAGAAAGGTAAGGTGCAGTGGAATAGAAGGCCATAGAAGGGCAAAAAGGTGTAGTCTAGCAAAACCCAGTAGCCAGGAATTGCCTTCAGATGGAGATAGTGCCTCTACTCAGACCACAGATCCAAGACAGAGTGTTTGCCCTCACTTAGTAGGAAGCTAATGCATCCCCCAACTTGATCAAAGGTACGATCATAGTGAATGGTTTTCTTGTAATTGCTATATTTAATTAGGGTGATAATCACTCATTCATATCTTATGATTGTGTGACAAAATTGGGTTTAGTTGTTGGTACTTTACCTTATGATTTATCTATTACCACCCTTACTAGAGGCCATGTGATCACTTCCCACGTGTGTTTAAATGTCACTATATAGTTTGACCATTGTTGTACCACTATTAATTTGATCTGTATACCTTTCCATGATATTGATTTAATTGTTGGCATGAACTGGATGGCTGTGAATAACACTGTACTTGATTGTGAATATAAAACCATTACCTTACCTACTTATGGGACCATACCTAGTACTAGAGCTAAATTATCTTTCTTGACCACCACCCAGGCTGAGAGATACTTGGAGCATGGATGTCAAGGGTTCTAGTCTTTTTCTTTATATAGACTAAAGTAAAGGAAGGGATAGAGGAGACGTAACACCTGATTTTCATAAAAATAATGGAAACATGTCAGATATAAAAGAGAGTCCTCTAAAATGAATCAGTTGAGACCAAATTAAATTAGGATAAAATTTTAAATATTAGAAAATGAGGATCCAAGGCTTAGGATGCCCAGAAACCAGAGCTCGAGTTGCTAAAGAAAATCTAACAAAATGTAGTGGCATTTTTGCAAATTTTAGAAAACTTAGAAGAGAGATTTTTAAATGGAAAAATTGAGTTTCTTAGGGTTCTAAGAGGCCTTAAAAATTATAGGAATCCTTAAAACAGTTAAAATCCCTTCAGTTTATGTTTTAGAATATTGGTAGACTTAAACTTTGACCTTTTTATTCGGGAAAGTTTTAGACCCCATTTGAGTGATTCTAATGGCAATTTATAGGTTAAAGAACTTAAATTTTATGATGGAAAAGATGGTTCTCAAAAAGGAGTTGAAATGAGCCTAAAACGAAAAAGCTAAGAATGAAGGGCAAAATTGATATTTTGAAAAGCTTCTTATGGAACCCTTCCTATATATAGGTGGCACCCCACTCTTCTCCTTATTTTAGCCAACCTAGTTTCTGCCTAAAATAGAGGAAAACTCAGTAAGAAAGGGTGCATAAAAGGAGGGGAAAAAGGAGAGGAAAAAGGCTAGGAAAAAGGTCAGAAATCCTTGGTTTTTCAAGCTCCTTCCTTTAGCAAACTTGTTCTCCTCTTTCTCCTCTCTTTTCCTATGATTGTGGTGTGTGATTTGGATCTGTTTTGAGTCATGTGCAGAGGGGGAAGTTTTAAATTCCAAGGAAGGGCCATAACAAGCTCCACCTCATTGCAAGTGTGTGGCCAAAAGAAAGGAAGAATAATCCAAGGAAAAGGTGTCGAGTTCTTGCTTCAAGGTAGCTCTCTAACCTTTCTCACATGCATAGCTTAGTTGTTTTCTTGTCATTGAATGCTTATGTGTATGTTTGAGTCATAAGAAATGTTTTCTAGCCAATGCTTACATATTATGGTACCATTATATTTCTTGAAATGTGTTTATGATTGTATTATGGCTTGCATGGTTTTGGTAATGCCAAAAGTCCCTTAGCAAAAGTGAGGATGAGCCAAAAGTCCCTATAAATGGGTGAGACAAAGCCAAAAGTCTCAAGAAGAGTGAAGTTAAGTCAAAAATCCCTTAAACGTGGGTGAGCCAAATCCAAAAGTCCTAAAAAAATGGGTGAGGCTAAACCAATGCCCTTGAGAGCTTATGTTTATTATGTATAAGCTAATGTGCCAAGAAAAATGATTTATGCATGCTCATTAATTGCTTGAATGTCATACATGCATTCTTTGACTTGTTTATGCATCCATTATGTATGTTTAAAAGGGTTAAGAGCTATTGGGATTCTTTGAATGTCACTTTTCCCCCACATATGCCTAATCATGTCTAGGTGAGCCAAGTGGACAAAGAAATGGGAGCCAATAAGCATGAGAAGTAAGACTTTGACAATGGATAGAGAAATTAGCTTTGTAATTGCATTATGATGTCAAAAATTGTAACCATGAGATATATATATATATATATATGATGTAAACCCTTTAATATATTCTAATGTATGTCTAAATGGTGTATGTATCAATGTGGAAGCTAGATAAATGAATATGTGTGTTCTTGCCACCAAAGAGCCTTTATGAAATGTAATATTTATGTATATGTATGTTAGTGGCAAGGTGAGATTGAGCTCCATGATGATTTGGATCAGTTGTCATGATTTTATATGTTGTATTTGCACTTTTCAACTTGCCTATGTGGTGGTGGAAAGTGTAGAAAGGCATTTGGTGCTTGAAATGCCCATTTTGGACTTCAAATTTGACTAAATGGTGAGCTGAACCAAGTCTAACCAAATGAGTGAGTTTTTTTCATAAAATTTGGTCCAAAAGTAGGTCTCATCTAGAGCTTTTCATAGAGTTAAAGAGTACTCAATTTGAAGCTCTAGAGAATTTATTATGATTTCTCAAAGTTGGTCAAATTATGTAGAAGTGGTATGGTTACTATTCATTTGGTTAGTTTACTTCTCTGTGTCACATGTGGGCTAAATGAAGTCCAATACTTATGAAATTTTATAAGCCTAAAATTGATATCATAAGCTTTCTAAAGCCACTAAGATTACCTCATTTGGAGCTCTGTAGAGGAAAAAATGAATTTTTGAAGTTACATGATAATATGAGTAACGTAGCCTGACTTGAGTTACTATTCCATTTATTTGTGTGAATTAAAGGCCATGGCATTGGTCTGGAATTATTTTTACTCATTATTAGACATCCATAGATTTCCAGAATGGTATGGTTTTTTTGATTTCAATTTTTTTAGAATTAGTTATGAATTTTCAAAATTTGTACCAGAAAGTTAGAACATGGAACCCAAGACCAAATTCTAATTTTGTGAGATGTAGTTCCAAACCCGAAATGAATAAGACCAAATGTGAAGTGTATGAGTTGTTTGGATATGTTATGGATAGAAAATAATATTGATGAGTGCACATGGTCCATGGCACATAAAATGGTGAAATGAGGCCTTATGTAACACAATTAAATACCATTAAATTTATTGCATTTTTCTTGAAAGTGTATGTTTCCTTGCATTTGTGCTCCAATCTATATAAAATACATTGAGATAGACAATGGCACCATCACGTAAGAGCTAAGAGGATAAGGTATTATAGGAGATCTATATGGTTAGGGAATTTCTAGAAGTTTTCCTTAAAAATGTTGATTCTAGTGGCCTACCTCCTAAGAGAGAGATAAAGTTCTCGATTGATATAATGCCTAAAACTGCATTAGTGTTTAAAGCTCCTTATAATATGGCTCCCACTGAGCTTGTAGAATTGGAAAATCATATAAAGGAGTTATTAGAGAAAGAGTTCATATGCTCTAGTGTGTCACTCTGGGGAGCTCCTATTTTTTTTATGAAAAAGAAAGATAGTAGCTTGAGATTGTATATAGATTATAGAGAACTAAATAAAGTTACCATTAAGAATAAGTATCCTCTCTCTATAATAGAAGATTTGTTAGATCAATTAGCTAAGGCATCAATATTGTTTAAGATAAACCTTATCATTACTTGAGGGTTAGAGCTAAAGATGTCCCAAAGACAGCCTTCAAAACTAGATATGAACATTATAAGTTCCTAATGATGCCATTTAGATTGATAAATGCACCGACTATTTTCATGGACATATGAATAGGATATTCATACCATATTTAGATAAATTTGCAGTGGTTTTTATTGACTATAGTCTCGTATACTCTAGATCATTTGAGGAGCATGAGAGATATCTGAGAATAGTCTTAAAAACCTTGAGAAATAAAAGATTATATGCCAAATTTAACAAATGTAAGTTTTGACTAATTAAGATGAGATTCTTAAGTCATGTTATTTCACAAGCGGGTGTTACGATAGATCCCCATAAAGTAGAAGCTGTATTACAGTGGAATAATCATAAGAGCATGATCAAGATTAGGATTTTTCTAGGTTTGGCTTGATATTAATAGGCTATTCATACAGGGCTTTTCTTAGATAGCCTTACCACTGATGAGGCTACCTAGGAAAAAGACACATTTTGTGTAGGATGATAGATGTGAGAAGAGTTTGCAGGAATTGAAACTTTGATTGACCATTACCCCTGTATTGATTATACCTAACCCCAATAAATCATTTATGGTTTATAGTAATACCTCAAGAAAATGGTTAGGATATGTGTTAATACACCAGGGTAGAGTAGTGGCATATGCCTCTAGGCAGTTGAGGCCTCATAAGAAGAATTATCCTACAATGATTTAGAGTTAGATGTCCTAGTGTTTGCCCTCAAAATCTGGAGACATTATTTATATGGTGCTACAGTGAAAATTTATAGTGACCACAAGAGTCTGAAATGCATGTTTAATCATAAAGAATTAAACATAAGATAGAAAAGATGGATAGAATTCTTGAGAGACTATGATTATACATTGAAATACCACCCAACTAAAGCCAATGTGGTGGCTGATGCCTTGAGTAGGAAATCTATCCATGTAACCTTTATGATGGTTAAAGAATAGGAACTCATAGAGAAGTATAGAGATATTAATATCTCATGCCATACGGTATTGAGTAGATTATTTTTAAGTGAGACCCGAATAGAAAATGATTTGAGAGCCCAAATCATAGATGCCCAGAAAGAAGATGAATTCTTGAAACAAATTAAGAGTGAGATTTCCCAAGGTAGGACCTTAGAGTTTAGAGTGTTTGAGGATGGTATGATAGTGTATCAAGATAGAATTTGTGTGCTAAACAAAACTGAATTGAGAGAAAAGATCCTAGAAGAGGCACACAAGAGTATATATACCTTACATCTAGGTGCCACCAAGATCTATCAAGATCTAAAAAGAATATTCTGGTGGCCAAGTATGAAAAATGATATAGCTAACTATGTGGTTAGATGTTTGATGTGCCAGAGGGTAAAAGAGCATTAAAGACCAGCTGGGTTATTATAACCCTTAGAGATCTTTAAGTGGAAATGGGACAATATAGCCATAAATTTCATTATGGGGTTATAGGGTTATCTAAAACATCCTCTAGACACGATGTTATTTAGGTTATCATGGATAGATTGATGAAGTTTGTACACTTTTTACCTATTGAGGCTACTTATACGCTACATAAATTAGCCCAGTGATACATTAAAGAGATAGTGCAACTTTATAGAGTACCTAATAGCATAGTATCATATAGAAACCTCCGATTCACATCAAACTTCTAAAGGTCATTACAAACTGCTTTAAGAACTAAATTAAAGTTCAATACTGTATATCATCCCTAGATAGATGGTCAAACTGAAAGGACCATCCAAACCCTGGAAGATATGTTGATGGCATGTGTGCTAGAAATAAAGGGAACTGGGATGTGTATTTGCCCTTAGTTGAGTTCACGTACAACAATAGTTATTATTCCAATAAACAAATAGCCCCTTATGAGGCATTGTATGGGAGAAAATGTAGGTCACCATTGTGTTGGATTAAGGTAGGTGAGAGGAGCTTGATAGGACCTGAGATAATAGACCAAACCACCAAGCAAATATAACTAATTAGAAAGAAACTCCTTATGGCTCAGAGTGGGTAGAAAAGTTATGTCGATGAGAGAAAGTGGTTGTTAGAATTTGAGACTAAAGACCACATATTCATTTGGGTATCTTTAGTGACTAGTGTGGGTCGGTCTATTAAGGTAAGGAGTCCTAGGTATATTGGTCCGTTTGAGCTCCTTGAAAGAATTGGACCTGGTGCCTACCATGTGGCCCTACCTCAAAACTTAGCCCAAATCCGTAACATATTTCATGTCTCTTAGCTGAAAAAGTACTTGCCAAACCCCTCATATGTTATAGAATATGAGCATATTTAATTACAAGATAACCTTTCCTATGTGGTAACACCAAAGAGAATTATAGATACTACTATTAAACAACTAAGAAACAAGAACATTCCTCTGGTGAAAGTGGTCTAAAAAGACTTATCTTCAGATAGGGCAACCTAAGAACTAGAGGGTGACATGAGGAAGCAACATTCCTAGCTATTTAGCTAAGGTACATATTCAAATTTTGAGGACAAGATTTATTTTTAGGGGGTGAAATGTAATAGTCAATTTTCTAGAAATTGAACTAAACGCTAAAAAATGAGATAGAACCACCCTAATGTAAAGCAAATTGAGGCTAAATAAGATTAGGACGTTAATTAGAATATCTAAAAATGTAGTTAAGAGCCTAAGGATAGCCCAAAATCAGAGCAAAAATAACTGAATGAATTTAAGGAATAATATAATGGCAGAATCGTAATTTTGAGTAACTTTTTGAAAACTCAAAGGAGGGAGTTTTAAATAGAAAAATTGAGTTTCTCGAGGTTTTTAGAGGTCCTAAAAATCATAGGAATCCTTAAAATGGTTGAAACCCCTCCAGTGTATATTTTAAATCATCGATTGACCAAAACTTTGATCGGGTAGTTCAGTAAGGTTCTAAATCCAATTTGGGTGAAACCAAAGGTATTTTATGAATTATAGTACCTAAATTTTATCATAAAAAAAAAAGATGATTTTCAAAAAGGAGTTAAAATGAACTCAAATAGGGAAAACAAAATTTAAGGGTATAGTTGAAATTTTGAAAATTGTCATAATAAGGCCCCCCTCCTTCTTATATCATGCCTCACTTCTTTCCTTCACCTAAACTGACTTCTACCTAGCCAAAAATAGAACTTAAACCAGGCTTGAGTCACGCACCAAGAGAAGGAAGAAAGGAAGGAGAAAAGCAAGCAAAATAAGTAAGAAATTGCTACTTTTTCATGCTTTTCCTTTCTCCAATATTCTTCTCCCCTCTTTCTCCATGGTTTTGAAGCTCTAAATGGTGATGTTTCATGGCTGGTTCAATAAAAGGAAGAAGGAGTTTGGAGAAATTTTTGGAAGCCTAAGAAAGTGTATCTTACAAGGAAGCTAACAAGGAATGCTTTCATGGAAAAACTTGCTTCCTTTGATTCTCTTCTTGCTCCACCATTTTTAGCTAGATTTAAGGGACCAGTTAGGGAGTTTAATTTTGGTCTAAACTTAATAGAAAATAAGGTCTTGAAGCATAAGAAATCATATGGAACAAATAGAACTTAAAAAGAAGCATTTGGTAGCAAGTTATGGAAATTATGGTTTTGATTGCACTTAGGGATTTATGAAGCTTTCTAATGATGATTTAACTTATGTAAGAGCATGTTTAGGTTTATAAGAGACCCAAGAAGCTTCATGGATGCCAATTTCCCAAGAGAAATGAATAAAACTCCCTTAGTGCCTTCCTTAAGCATAGTCTCAGCCAAGAAGGATTCCAAGTACCTAGGAAGAGTTTTCTTTAGTTCTAAGGTTATGAATGGTCTAGATATGAATTATAAATACCCAAAAAACCATTGGTTTGAATTTAGGAATAATATTTTGAAGGTTGAAAGTTTAAGGTTCTATTATGCATAAAGAAGCAACTTGGTGTTAGGCTCTTTGATTTGAGTGTGTCACTCTAACAAGTTTAAATGGAGTTATGTGACTTAAATTGAGTGAGAAATTGGAACCAAGATGATGAGTTCTATGAGTTGCTTCATTATGCTACAATATAGAACCATATGGATGCTTAGAACTAAAACTAGTTTATGTAAGGCTAGAGATGGTTCTATTGATATATCTATGTCTTGTTTGATGTGCCTAGGCTAAGCAAGTCAAGCCTCTTCTAAGTGTGTGTGTGTGTGTGTGTGTGTGAGGTGAAGGCAAGGAATTAAGAACTAAAGGAAGAACTTGTGTTTCTTGACTCAAGGCAGCTCGTCATCCATTCTTAGTTGTTTAATTGTCATTGATTACTTGTATGTGTGTTTGAACTATGGGACATGCCATTACTATTCGCTTGATGATATGGTATCATTATGTTTCATAAAATGCATTTGAAATGTGAATAGCTCTTGATGGGTAAGGTTGTGCCAAAAGTCTCTTGAATTAGGTGAGGTGAAGCCAAAAGACTCTAAGTAAGGGTGAGACAAGGACAAAAGTCTCATTAATTAAGTAAGGCTAAGTCAAAAGTCCCTAAAATGAGTGGGGTTAATCCAAAAGTCCCACATAAATGGGAGAGGTTAGTCCAAAAGTCCCTAAAACTTGATTTTGACTTCCATGGATCCATTTTATTTCATAAATATATTTATGTTTGATGTTTGATTGCCAATTATGTATACTTGCCTTCTTTGATATGATAACATGTCATATAAGTGTAATTGAAGGATGATTGAGTTATTAAGACTTTTTTAATCTCACTCTTTCCCATTTTATGTCTAACCTTGCTTAGGGAACTCTCAAGGAGTAAGAAATGGAGGCAAAGAAAGTTAAATGATGTTACTTTGACAATGATTTAGAATATTATGTAATTTAATGTCAAAGTATGACTGTACATGTTTTTTTTTTGTAATGTAACCAACCACTCATATGTAAGAGTATATGTTTATGATATAGATGACAATAGTGGATATATATATATATATATATATGCTCAATTGTGTAATTTGACTACTTAAGTGCTATGAAAAGTGTGTATATATTTCCAAGTGGATAGGACATTTTGAGTTACATGATGTTTAGGACCTTGTGAGATTGTCTTACATACTGAATTTCATATTTGGGGCATGCTCAAATGGTTACATTCTCTAAGGACGTTCATTTGGAACCATTTTATACCTTAAATGTGCCATTTTGAGCCTTAATTTTCCCCTGAACCAAAACTTAACCAAGTGAACGAATTTTGTGTAAAATTTGGTAGGTATATAGATCTCATTTAGATCTTTTCATTGAGCTAAAGAACACCATTTTTGGAGCTCTATAGAATTTCTTATTATTTTTCAAAGTTGGTTGAATTATGCAATTTTGCTTTATCACTATTCATTTAGTTAGTTCTAGTCTTCTAGGCATTTGAGGGGCCAATGAATTTTAATGATTATCAAATTTTATAGGCACATAGTTAAAATTATAAGCTTTCCATAGCCAACAAGATCACTCAATTTGGAGTTGTGTCGCTCAAGATATGAATTTCCAATATTCTAGGTCTACATATGCACAAAAATCTGATACCAGTACTATTCCATTATATTTTTGGTGACCAAACGAACTTTTTTTCATTTATAATTTTTACAACATGTAGTTTATGTCTTGATCTTTCTAGAAAGTACTCATTTATCTAAATTGGAGTTTCTTAGCTCAAGTTATGAAT
The DNA here is from genome assembly GCA_026724425.1 of Erythrophleum ivorense. Lineage (NCBI taxonomy): Eukaryota > Viridiplantae > Streptophyta > Magnoliopsida > Fabales > Fabaceae > Erythrophleum > Erythrophleum ivorense. The sequence continues at coordinate 50,069 of JAIUCV010001861.1, read as the reverse complement.
TTTTGAAGATTGTGACAGAATTGTGGAACTAAGAAAAATGGGGGTAGACATGCTAGTTTGTAACATATAGTCTAAACCCGAAATTTCTTTCTTATTTTGTGAAATTTCTAGTTGAGCAAGTATATTATGGATGGAAGGTGATATTGGTAAATTGAAATAATGCATTTAAGCAAAAATGAAATACTTTGACTTATAATGTTGGTATTTTCTGTTGTTAAAAGTGTTGAATATGTGAAAAATGATGTTATAAGCACAATGTGATATAGAATTTGTGCTATCTTACCATGGTATGCCATCTATAACCTAATTTAATTACAAGATAACAAACTTGGCTTTCACAAAAAACAATTACAATTAAAAGAACATCATTACTTGACAATTCAAATAAAAGTAAATTACTAAAAAATATTACAACTTGGTCCTAAAATTAAGGTTTTCTACTAGTAAGCTCTCGATTGCAACTAGTAAATCACATATGCAAATTAATGCTAAAATTGGTGTAAAATAGCTTAAGACACCTTAGAAAACATTGATAAGTCTCACAAAATATAATTAAAAATCAATAAAAATTGAACTAGGACTTATCAATACTGATCAGCCAGAATTTTTAAAAAAGTTAATGCAACATGATTTACATAGTCCTCAATGCCTATCTTTATGGCTATCGTAGCCCTCCACTATTTTTTATGCCAATTGATTTGGTAGATGCATTCACCTGAACAAATGAAGAACACCTATAGCTATCACACTCTAAAGCCAAAGGTGTGATTGGCATGAAATGCTAGTGTACTAACCCTAACTTAACAATTAAGTAAGAAGAGAAAATCTAAGTCCACGGAAAGAAGCAATTTAGGAAATAAGTGTTCAACACAAATAAATTCTATAATAATTAATTAAATATTTTTGGGATAGGATTATCACAGGGAGAGTTTAAATTAAATGAAGTAGGGATTTGAGATAAATTATGCTATTACTCTAGTGGCTAAAACCTTGTGTTCTTGAACCTATGTTCAAAATCACAAAGGACCACTTTTGCCTTTTTTCCCCCTTCTTTTTCTTCCTTTTATTCTAATCGTATAATGGGTGTTATGTTGGGCATCAATTTCATCTTTTATTAATTTAACTCTAGCGCTTGCTTTCTTCCCTAATTGCTCCTTAGTCCCTTAGATATCCTTTCAGCAAGGTGTGTTTCTTAATCTCAGCCTATGATTAAAGCAAAAATTTTTATTCCTTTTCACATGTTTCATTATGTTTCTTTCTGCACAACATTAGAAGTTTCTCCACTTTTCTCTTATTTTTTGTTTCTTTCAGCTCTTCTTTCTTTTTCTTCCATAACTTAGGTTGCCATCATTCATCCAAGCCAAGCTTATTTTCTCCATCTCGGTTTAGCCTCTTTCTTCCCACTATACCTCTTCTCATCTCTAATCTTTTTGCTCAAGTTCAGCCATGAGTGCACCTCTATCTCAAAGTCTCTGTTTTGTGAAGCCCTTAGCCTAAACACCTTAATGTTGTGCTTAGAGTTCAATCATTCATGAATAGCATCGAAGCTACATTTTCTGTGACGACCCTAACTTCTAACCATTGTAATTAAGGTAAAATACATAATTAATAACGATAAATTAGGGTTACAAGACATTAAGACTAATTATATTGGTAAAATGCAGGGAAATTTGAACTTAATATTATTAAAGTCATCAATCAAATAATTACAAGCATTCATGTACACAAGGGAAACAAACACTCATTTATAAGCCTTTGATTCTATTACCTATTAATTCCAATTCACAAGAATCTTCTACCAATATTTCTATGTCATCCCTTGAGATTACCATATGAAAACCAAGATTTCTAGGTTAGAATGAGAGTTTGGGACCGTTAGCTATGCTAAATGTCCTTGCGCCACGGCCAATTGTTCTCAGGTTTACCCTTATATCTTTATAGATTTCGCCGCGGCTCTTTGCTGTAGCTAACCTATATGGCGCCGCGGTAAGGAATCTACCTGGAGCCTACCTCGCTCGCCGCTCGCTATTGGTTGCAACCAATTCCCCCTTTCATTGCGGCCAATTTCTCTTTGAAACGCTTGACAAATTCTCATAAAAGTTCACCGTAGCGAATTACCCTCTGGACGACTCCCAATTTTGCCTCTCACATTTTGCTGCTACTAATTTCACTTTTTGCCACAGCGAATTGCTCTCTGGTACTCTCCCTGGGCAACTTCTCCTCTATTGGTCATGGCTAATAATATTTTGGCCGAGACGAAATGCCTTCTAATCCTACAACTTCTAAAATCTTGTCTCATACTCTCCACTCTCGCTCCAATGACACCTTAGGGCCACTCTACCTTAATTGTAGAGCTCCAATAGCTTTCATTAGCCTAATTTATCTAACTAATCTGTCATTACTAGTTCAGGACTTAAGAATCAACTTCTACTCCTCTAACTACCCTATATCAACAAGTTCATAGATTAATAATAGCAGAATTTCATAAGCTTCCAGCAATTATCATTCGAATATACATTCCATTAAAGATTCCATACATCACATATTCAAATCAACAATCTAATATATCCTATGATGACATTTCCAATAGTAGACCACATCATGAATTCAACAAAGTTTATACATCAGATACTATAAGTTCATACATCCAATACTGAGCTATAATGAGACTTAACTCCTTAATAGATACATTCCAACTAATCAAAATATAAATACCTACACTTGGCAACATGATTACATAATGATGCTATGTAAACTAATAACAAAATTGTATCTATTCTACTCAGATCAGCCCACGTGTAGTCTCCTTCACACATGGCTGGAGTTCATGAATTTTCATCCACTTACTTTCCCTTATCCTTACCCGAAGGGCTTTCACCTAAAAGTATGATCCCATGAAATAGGGTGAGATGCAAATCTCAGTAAAAAAGACAAATTCAATTCATATATTCCAGTTTAATTAACATATATCCATGATTTTATATAAGTATCAGAAAACATACCAGTCATATCAGTAAATGAACAATTAGGCTATCCATGATTACTATCCCATACTAGTAATCACAATTCACATGTTAAAGGCTAATAACACAGGGAGAGGCCCGTCCATGGCACCTACCCCCCATTGAGCACAACCAGGGCTCAGTGCATCTGGGGTCTAATCATAACCCGGTGCCCGATCAAAGCATATACACTAGTGGCAGCCGCACCATAGCTCCACCATGGACTCACAAGGTCCAATCACACATAACAGATAGCCAACCAATTCATTTAGCATCAAAATCATAATCATGTAGCAAATACAAAATTAAAACAGAACATATGCATGGAATTAGCATAAACCTCGGTTACCTTACTCTGCAGACAATTGAAAAGCCACCAGCAATGCCAAAATCTCCCTATAACCATAACATTAGAAGATTACTACTTTAAATCATAATATACAGCAGCAACAAGTACCCAAGGAATTAAAATACTAATGGCTACCCAGAAGAAGCTTACTCAGCCACTATAAATCCCTAAATTCGAATTGAATATGTCCTCTACTAGAAATTTCAATATATCACCCTAATTCCCAAGCAAATTCATACATAATTAATACCCATACTACAAATACAGCAGAAAATATATTAGAATGGAGAGTTTACACTTATCTAATATCCCTCCTAGCCTTTACCTCTGAAAATCTTCTAAAGAAATATCAAACAACCACATTTCAAAATTTGGATATAGCGAAAATGCTCCAAATGAGAAGCCAATTGTAACACCATAATGACTTAACTCTAACTAATCTCCCTCTAGGCTTGATTCCATATGATTTCCAAAGAACAAGTATAAATCGTGACATTTTCATGCTATAAAACGGGGTTCAAACGCTCATAATTTGTCCCGTGGATCCTGTGAATCCATCAATCACATACTCCACTCAAAATCCCTTTATACAACCCATACATAATATCAAACAACCCATAAACCACAGATATGAAGCCAAAAACCAAGAAAATGTAATTTCTCAAATGGGCCCAAAAGTCAAATTTTTGGCTCTAAATTTGAAAAATCATAACTAATTCTAGAAAAATGAAAATCAAGAAAACCATATCTCTATGGAAATCTATGGATGTTAAATTTACACTAAAAATACTTCCCAACCACAATCTCAGCATTTGGACCATGTTTGACATTGAAAAAGAAACAGAGATCCGGCTATCCCTAGTACTAATGCAGCTTGCTGTCATGAACTTCGAAAATCTATAACTAATTCCACGAAAATCTAATATGGGAAAACTATAACAATTTAGAAATCTAAAGATGTTAACTAGAGGGAAAAAATAAGTTCAGATCATTTTAATAGCCTTTGGACCTCAAAAAATGATGGAACAATAACAAAGGTCGGATGGCTTCCCTGATGCTGACATAGAACTTCAGAAAGTACTTTCTCCCTTCACAGACCTCCGATTGAGGTGCTTCCAGTTGGTATAGGTCACTGTGGATATCTAGTTTATTCATATAAAATTTCATGACAATTGGATACTATTTGGTCTATGAATGACATAGATTCATTTTCAGACCTAGTTGCACAGTATAATAACCAAAACCAAAAAATTCTCCAACTTCAACAATTCACCAAATATTCCCTAGACCTCCAAATATTACCCACTTTAGCTTCCTAAGAAGCTATCAATAGATTCTAGAGGCATACAAAATTTCATATCAAGAAGAGCCCATTTAGTCATATCTTGACAGAGCTCACAAATTTAGCGATTTTGGTACCCAAAATGGTTCAAAGTGGGTCCAAATGGCCTCCCACATGTTCTAACACCTCTTGAGCAAGTTTTAAAGTATAAACATAGCATATATGAAATGCTCAAGTGATCTAAATCATCATAAATTTCAAATTCACTATGCTACAGGCCAAAATGCACTATTGCATACATCCACAAAATAGCCAAATTCCACATTTTCATTGCTTTGGCTCTCTACATAGTTCATACATAATTTATACATATTTCTACATTTGCTCAAATATTTACATCTCCAAAAAGAATATGTATACATAAGCACTTTATCTTTCTTATACATCAAACTATGTATGAGTGTGCAAAAGTGGCAATACAAAGGTCTTCTATGCCTCATGGCCTCCACTCTTAGGCTCTTGAGCTCCACTTGGACCATATGAGATGGGAGGGGGAAAGAGGTGAGATTCAGGGAATCTCAATAGCTCATACACTCATTCAAGGAAGCAATCAAGGCATATAAACAAGTCAAAGTATGCAAACCATTCACAATTACACAACACATGCTATTCATGCCATAATTTCATATTAATGCCAAGAATAAGCTCTAGGGACTTTTGGTCTAGCCTCACTCAAGTTTTTGAGACTTTCAAATTGGCCTCGCCCTTGGTTTAGGGACTTTTGGCTTTACCTCACCCATCTCAAAGGACTTTTGGCACTACCTCACCTGAGTAATTTTCACAACTCAAAACACAAGCATATTGGTACCAATGCATCAAGGCAATATCAAATGGCATATCTCACAATACAAGCGTATACATAAGCATACAATGACTATTACACATCCAAGAATGCAACAAGAAAGAGTGGAGAGCTACCTTACTAGCCAACACAAGCTTTCCATTTCAATTTATCTTCTCCCTTCTTAGTTTCACAATCACAACTAGATGGAGGTGCTTCTCTTGAGCCTAGACACACAAAGAGTATGGAATTACTCTCTCATAACTCAATAATTATTCACAAAGCTAGAGGGTTCTTTATAGCAAACCCTACAAGGCATATAAGAATCTAGGGGTTCTCTCTCTCTCTCTAGAATTTCACTAACTCTCCTTCCTCTCTCAAGCTCTCAAGAAAGGAAAGCAAAGAAGAAGAAGTGAAGATACATAACTTCCAGCCTTCTTCAAGAGTAGTTTCCCACTTTCTCTCTTCTGAACCAAGCCCAAAACCCAACTAATTCAACAACCAAAATCATAGAAAGAGAGGGTAAAGAGAGAAGAACAACATGCTAAGAAGAAAAGCTATGAAATCTCAAGCTATGCTTACCTTTTTCCTTGTTCTTCCTTCTTTCTCTTAGTCTCTCTCTCTCTCCACAGCCCTTTTTTCTCTTTTGGTCGAAGCATAGGTCGGTTAAAAGAGAAGAAATGAATTGGGACGCTTTAAGAAGTCAAATTCTCTTTTTTTATACTTTTCCGGACTAACCCTCGCTATAGCGAAGCATTACCCTCACTACAACGAGCACGTATCAATCCCAGACCCCTACTTTCACTATGGCGCACGCTACAGCGAGCAGCTCCCTAGTTTTTGTATGGGATGCTCGCACTCACTATAGCTAGAAACATTTTTGCTATAGCAAAAAGGCACTCTTGCTATAGCTAGACCCTTTCTCGCTATAGCAAACAGGTACATTCATTGTAGCTAGGCCATTTCTTGCTATAGCTAGCAGACTTGGAAAATTTCAAGACTTCACAAATTTTCAGCTTCCTTTTTTTTTTTCTTTTCTTTTTCTGGTTGTTACATTTCTACCCCTCTTAAAAGAAATTTCGTTCTTGAAATTTAAAGACATACCTCAAGGGAATAACTCTGGATATCTTTGCCTCATTTCATCCTCTAATTTTCAGGTTGCTTCCTCAGATGTTAAATCTCTCCAACCACTTTCACCAGAGGAATGTTCTTGCTTCTCAACTGTTTTAGCTTAGCATCCACAATTCTCTCCAGTTTCACTACATAGGAAAGATCTTCCTACAATTGCACATACTCATATTCTATGACATGTGAGGAATCTGGTAAGTACTTTTTCCACTGGGAGACATGAAAAACACCATGGATTTGGGCTAGGTTAGGAGGTAAGGCTATCTGGTAAGCCATGGGTCCAATTTTCTCAAGGATTTCAAATAGACCAATATACCTAGGACTGAGCTTCCTTACCCTCATTGACCGATCCATTCCCATCACTGGAGACACTCGAATGAACGCATGGTCTCCAATCTCAAACTCTAATGGCCTCCTTCTCTTATTGGCATAGCTTTTCTGCCTACTTTGGGCCGTGAGGAGTCTCTTTCTAATTAATTCTATCTATCGGGTGGTTTGGTCTATAATCTCAGGTCCTATCATGCTCCTCTCACTTAGCTCAACCCAATACAGAGGGGATCTACACTTTCTCCCATACAAAGCCTCATAAGGGGTCGTCTGAATACTAGAATGGTAACTGTTATTATAAGCAAACTCTGCTAATGGTAAATACACATCCCAGTTACCCCTCATTTCTAACACACACGCCCTCAGTATGTCCTCTAGGGTCTGGATGGTCCTCTTAGTCTGACCATTTGTCTGGGGGTGATATGCAGTACTAAACCGCAACCTGGTCCCTAAGGCATGCTGCAATGACCTCCAAAAGTTCGACATGAACCTGGGGTCTCTATCTGAAACTATGCTACTGGGTACTCCATGAAGTCGCACTATCTCTCTGATGTACAACTGGGCTAATCTCTCTAGTGTATGAGTAGCCCTGATAGCTAAAAAGTGTGTGAACTTCGTCAGTCTATCCACAACTACCCAAATAGCATCATGTCCAGAGGATGTCTTGGGTAACCCCATAACAAAGTCCCTGGCTATACTATCCCACTTCCATTCGGAGATATTTAGGGGTTGTAACAACCCAGCTGGTCTTTGATGTTCTATTTTTACCCTCTGATACACTAGGCATCTAACCACATAATCTGTCACATCACTTTTCATCCTCGGCCACCAAAAAATCCATTTCAAATCCTGATACATCTTAGTAGCTCCTGGGTGGATAGTATACTTATTCTTATATGTCTCTTCTAAAATGCTTTCTCTCAACTCATTTCAACTGGGCACACAGATTCTATCTCGGTATACTATTATACCATCTTCAGACATCTTGAAATCTGAGGTCTTACCTTGGGAGATCTCATTCCTGATCCATCTCAGGAACTCATCCTCTCTCTGGGCATCTAAGATCTGGGTTCTCAATACATTCTCAATTCATGTTTCATTCAAGTACAATTTACCCGATACCACCTGACATGAGAAGTTCAAGTTTCTGAACTTCTCTAGGAGCTCTTGCTCCCTAATCATCATATGGGCTACATGGATGGATTTTCTACTCAGGGCATCCGCCACCACATTGGCCTTACCCGGATGATATTTCAACACATAATCATAGTCTTTCAGGAACTCCATCCATCTTCTCTATCTCATATTGAGTTCCTTCTAGTCAAACAGGTATTTTAGACTTTTGTGCTCACTGTAAATCTCTATGGTAGCACCATATAAATAGTGCCTCTAGATTTTAAGAGCAAACACTAAAGCGGCTAACTATAGGTCATGTGTGGGATAATTCTCCTCATGAGGCCTCAACTGCCTAGAGGTATATGTCATTACTCTACCCTGCTGCATCAACACACATCCTAACCTTTTGCCCAAAGCATCATAATAAACCATAAATGATTCACAAGGGTCAGGGATAATCAGTACAGGGACAGTGGTCAGATGGAGTTTTAACTCTTGGAAACTCCTCTCACATCTATCATCCTACATGAATGGTATCTCTTTCCTAGTTAGCCTCGTCAGTGGTAAGGCCATATGAGAAAAGCCCTGAATAAATCGTCTATAGTACCTTACCAAACCTAAGAAACTCCTGATCTCGGTGATCATTCTAGGTCTATCCCACTATAACACAGCCTCAACTTTATGGGGATCAACTGCGACCCTGTCTCATGAGATCATATGACCTAAAAATATCACCTTGATCAGCCAAAACTCACATTTACTAAGTTTGGCATACAACCTTTTCTCTCTCAAGGTCTCTAAGACTAATCTCAAATGCCTCTCGTGCTCCTCAAAGGATCTGGAATATATTAGGATATCATCAATGAAGACCACCACAAACTGATCTAGATATAGTCTGAATACCCTATTCATATAATCCATAAACACAGCAGGCGCATTCGTCAATCCGAATGGCATCACAAGGAACTCATAGTGCCCATATCCCGTTCTGAAGGCCATCTTGGAGACGTCTTCAGTTTTCACTCTCAACTAGTGGTACCCAAATCTAAGATCTATCTTGGAAAACACAGATGCCCTAGCTAACTGATCTAACAAATCATCAATTCTAAGGAGGGGATATTTATTCTTGACGGTAACTTTATTCAATTCTCTGTAATTGATACACAAATGCAAGCTACCATCTTTCTTTTTCACAAATAACACCAAAGCTCCCCAAGGTGAAACATTAAGGCGGATAAACCCTTTCTCTAACAATTCCTCTATTTGCTTTTTTAACTCAGCGAGCTAGACGGGAGCCATCCTGTAAGGAGCCTTGGACACCGGTCCAGTCCCAGGCACTATGTCTATAGGGAACTCTAATTCTCTTTCAAGGGGTAAACCACTAAAGTCAAACTCTTTAGGAAAAACTTCTAGGAATTTCCTGATAACTGGGATCTCCTCTATCCCTTTCTCTACCTCAGCTTGAATAGAGAAAAAGACTAGAAACCCTTGACATCCACACTCTAAATGCCTCTCAACCTAGGCAATAGTCATAAAGGATAACTTAGCTCCACAAGCAGGTAAGGAAATGGTTCGGAATTCACAATCAAGTATCACATTATTCACGGCCAACTAGTTCATACCAACAATCAAATCAATATCATGGAAGGGCATACAGATCAAATCAATAGTAGTATGACAATGATTGAACTGAATAGTGATATTTAAGCAAGTATGGGAAGTAACCACGTGGCCTCCAATGGGTGTAGTGATAGACAAGTCAAATGGCAAGACACTAATAGCCAGACCCAATTGCCTCACACAATCATAGGATATAAATGAGTGAATAGCACCCGAATCAAACATAGCAACTACAGGAAAGCCATACACTATTAGCGTACCTCGAATCAAATTGGGGGACGCACTGGCTTCTTGCTGAGTGAGTGCAAAGACTCAGCTCTGAGTTTACGGCCTAGGAGGTGGCACTATATCCACCTAAGAACAGTGTCTAGCAATGTGCCACGGCTTCCCACACTTAAAACATGTCACCGGAGACTGCTGGAAGGATGACTGGCTCCGAAAAGGCGGCATCGGCTTATCCCGTTATGGCCTTAGGTTCCATGGCCCCTTGCCTCTCTTCTTGGCATTGGGGGTCACATTAGAACCCTCTTCTGATCTTGATCTTTTCAATTTCGAAACCTCATTCTGACTAGCTGTAGCTACAGCAGGCATGATAGCTCGCAGGTTAGTCTCAATCACCCTGCTGACCTCCACAAGGGTATTAAACTTCCTGATCTGCTATGGGGTAACTCTGTCACTAATCAGGGGCTTTAACCCAGTCTCAAACTGCTCACATCTCCAGGGTTCATCATCATACCTCTGGAGGTAAGAGGAATACCGAGATAGCTTAATGAACTTAGCCACATACTGGTCCACAGTCATCTTATCCGTCTGTCTCAAGCCCATAAATTCCATCTCTTTCTTCTTCCTCATCGAACTAGGGAAATATTTCTTATAAAACTCAACCAAGAAGCTTTCCTAAGTTATCTGTATGTTCTTGATCTCCATCAAGGGTTTCGTGCTACGCCACCATCTATTGGCTTCCTTTTGTAGCATGAAAGTGGCTAGTTAAGCTTTCTACTCGGTGATACAATCCATCATCGAGAATATTTTCTCTAGCTCCATAACCCAAGCCTCCGCCTTATCCGCATCCAACTCCCCGTCAAACGAGGGTGGACTGTTTTGCCAAAATTGCTTCAACAGTTTCTGGATAGGCGTCTGGGTCTGAGCAGCAGTAGGCTCCTAGGGAGGTGTAGGTGGAACGCCAGATGTAGATGGCTGAGGTACAGGGGCTTCTCTCCTAGCTTCTTCTTGCCTGGCCAGGGTATCTTGCAAGTGCATGATCATATCATGCTATTGCTAGGCAATGTACCTCTGCTATTCCAGCATCTCCTGGTGCTAGCCCATCATAGCTTCATACCGGTCAAGTCTCTCTATGATGGTTCGCAAAGGATCCTCCAGCCCAACCAGAACCTCTGGCTTAGCTCTTTGAGCCCTGGGTGGCCTACCTCTACCCCTGCCCTGTCTGGTCTCAACCATGTCTGAAAAGAAGTAGCAATCCTCAATTCACAATCATAGCACAAGCATATATGCATACGGATGCTACCATTTCCATGGTAATTCACACCAAACACAAGCAAATCACATCATTCAAGAGCCACACCGAGCAAAAGTGCCTGAACCTTTGCTCTAATACCAAAAATGTAACACCATAATGACTTAACTCTAACTAATCTCCCTCTAAACTTGATTCCATATGATTTCCAAAAAACAAGTATAAACCGTGGCATTTTCATGCTATAAAACGGGGTTTAAATGCTTATAATTTGCCTTGTGGGTCCCGTGAACACATCAATCACATACTCTACTCAAACTCCCTTTATACAACCCATACATAACATCAAACAACCTATAAACCATGGATATGAAGCCAAAAACCAAGAAAATGTAATTTCTCAAATGGGACCAAAAGTCAAATTCTTGGCTCTAACTTTGGAAAATCATAACTAATTATAGAAAAATGAAAATCAAGCAAATCATAGGTCTCTGGAAATATATGGATGTTAAATTTACATTAAAAATACTTCCCAACCACAATCCCAGCATTTGGACCATGTTTGACATCGAAAAAGAGACAGAGGTCTGGCTGTCCCTGGTACTAATGCAGCTTGCTGTCATAAACTTCAAAAATCCATAACTAATTCCACAAAAATATAATCTGAAAAACCTATACCAATTTGGAAAGCTAAGGATGTTAAATAGAGGGAAAAAATAAGTTTAGATCATTTCAATAGCCTTTGGACCTCAAAAACTGATGGAACAGTAACAAAGGTCAGATGGCTTCCTTGATGCTGACATAGAACTTCAGAAAGTACTTTCTCCCTCCACAGATCTCCGATTGAGGTGCTTCTAGTTGGTATAGGTCATTGTGAATATCTAGTTTATCCCCACAAAATTTCATGACAATTGGACACCGTTTGGTCCATGAATGACAGATTTATTTTCGAACCTAGTTGCACAGTACAATAACCAAAACTAGAAAATTCACCAACTTCAACATTTCACCAAATATTCCCTAGACTCCAAATATTACCCAATTTAACTTTCTAAGAAGCTCTCAATAGGCTCTAGAGCTATGCAAAATTTCGTATCAAGAAGAGCTCATTTCGTCATATCTTGACAAAGCTTACAAATTTGGCGATTTTGGTACCCAAAATGGTTCAAAGTGAGTCCAAATGGCCTCCCACATGTTCTAACACCTCTTGAGCAAGTTTTAAAGTATAAACATAGCATATAAGAAATGCTCAAGTAATCCAAATCATCATACATTTCAAATTCACTATGCTACGGGCCAAAATGCACTATTGCATACATCCACAAAATGGCCAAATTCCACATTTTCATTGCTTTGGCTCTCTACATAGTTCATACATCATTTATACATATTTCTACATTTGCTCAAATATTTATATCTCCAAAAAGAATATATATACATAAGCACTTTAGCTTTCCCATACATCAAACTATGTGTGAGTGTGCAAAAGTGGCAATACAAAGGTCATCTATGCCTCATGGCCTCCACTCTTAGGCTCTTGAGCTACACCTAGACCATATGAGATGGGAGAGGGAAGGGGGTGAGATTCAGGGAATCTCAATAGCTCATACACTCATTTAAGGAAGCAATCAAGGCATATAAACAAGTCAAAGCATGCAAACCATTCACAATTACACAATACATGCTTTTCATGCCATAATTTCATATCAATGCCAAAAATAAGCTCTAGGGACTTGTGGTCTAACCTCACTTGAGTTTTTGGGACTTTCGGATTGGCCTCACCCTTGGTTTAGGGACTTTTGGCTCCACCTCACCCGTCTCAAAAGACTTTTGGCACTATGTCATCCGAGTAATTTTCACAACTCAAAACACAAGCATATTGGTACCAATGCATCAAGGCAATATCAAATAGCATGTCTCATAATACAAGCGCATACACAAGCATACAATGACTATTACACATCCAAGAATGCAACAAGAAAGAGTGGAGAGCTACCTTACTAGCCAACATAAGCTTTCCCTTTCAATTTCTCTTCTCCTCTCTTGATTTCACAATCACAACTAGATGAAGGTGCTTCTCTTGAGCCTAGACACACAAAGAGCATGGAATTACTCTCTCATAACTCAACAATTATTCACAAAATTAGGGGGTTCTTTATAGCAAATCCTACAAGGCATATAAGAATCTAAGGGTTCTCTCTCTCTCTCTAGAATTTCACTAACTCTCCTTCCTCTCTTAAGCTCTCAAGAAAGGGAAGCAAAGAAGAAGAAGTGAAGATACATAAGTTCCAGCCTTCTTCAAGAGTGGTTTCCCACTTTCTCTCTTCTGAACCAAGCCCAAAACCCAACTAATTCAACAACCAAAATCATAGAAAGAGAGGGCAAAGAGAGAAGAATAACATGCTAAGAAGAAAAGCTATGAAATCTCAAGCTATGCTTACCCTTTTCCTTGTTCTTCCTTCTTTCTCTTGGTCTCTCTCTCTCTCCACAGCCCTTTTCTCTCTTTTGGTCGAAGCTTAGGTCGGTTAAAAGAGAAAAAATGAATTAGGATGCTTTAAAAAGTTAAATTCTCTTTTTTTATGCTTTTCTGAACTAACCCTCGTTACGACGAGCACGTATCAGTCCTAGACCCCTACTTTCGCTACAGTGTGCACTACGGCGAGCAGCTCCCTAGTTTTTGTATGGGATGCCCGCACTTGCTATAGCTAGAAGCATTTTTGCTATAGTGAAAAGGCACTCTCGCTATAGCTAGATCCTTTCTTGCTATAGCGAACAGGTACATTCACTGTAACTAGGCCATTTCTCGCTATAGCTAACAGACCTAGAAAATTTCAAGACTTCACAAATTTTCAGTTTCCCCTTTTTTTTCTTTCCTTTTTTTGGTTGTTACACCAATCAGGTCAAATTGAAGAGAAAGAGAAGGGGATTATGTTATATAACTATTACCTTAGCTGATTTTAAGCTTAGAAGTGAAAAATGATATATTTCTTGCCCCAAACTCTAGCCTCCCTCCAAAACTCCAAAAATGAGTTGTGTGTTTTGTATTTCTACATAAGAAAGGGGAAAGGCTGAATATGTTTAGGGTTTTGGATGTGTAACATCCAATTTTTTGAAAATGAGAGAAAATGTAAGAAACGTAACGTACTGTTTCTCTGTAAACGAATGAAACTCACCGGATATGAAAGGAAGTCCCCCAAGATGATATAGTTAAGGTCCCAAAAAATTTGAAAAGCATTTTAGACTCCTAAAAATGAGAATCCCAGCCTCAAACGGAAAGAAAAATAGAGCTAGAATGAAGAAACAATTTCTTACGAAAATCTTACGACACGTAATAGCATTTTTGTAATTTTGAATAAATTTTTGGAATTCACATAGGAGGGCTTTTTAAATGAAAGTTTTGAGTTTTCCAGGCTTCTCAGAGGCCCTGAAAACCATGGAAAGCCCCGGGACAGTTAAATCCCCTCCAGTTGACATTTTTCAATGTCAGTTGACCCGAACTTTGACTAGTTCGTTCAGTAAGGTTTTAGCTTCAAATTGAGTGATTCTAAAGGCATTTTATTAAATTAGGAACCTAAATTTTATAATGGAGAAGAAAATTCTCAAAAAGGAGCTAAAACGAAGCTGACACGAAATTGTTATTACAGAAGGATAAAATTAAAATTTTTGAAAAAGTGTGTTTCTAGAAGCTCCCACACACTTCCCCTTTCTTCTCCCATCTTCTTAAGCACGAAATTTCTGCCCAAACTATAGAATATGATCTGCTTTCTTAGGCTCACAAGAAGGGGAAGAAAAGGAGGAGAAAAATCAAGAAAAAGGTATGGATTCTTGGTAGTTTTCTATGCTTTCTTCCATCCAAACCTCCTCTCCTCCATTATTCTTTGTTTTCTATGATTAAAATGAATTTTACAAATCTGTTTTAAGGTATAAATTGAGGGGAAAATTCGGATTTGAAGAGAGAAGCTCAAAGAACACAAGATTCAAGTGAGAAAAAACAAGAAAACAAGATAATTTCTCTTCCTATGGTTGCCATCTTTGGTTCCCTTCTCCACCATTTCGCCCCACTTGAGAAAACCCTAGGAGGAGATGATTTTTAGGCAAAACCAAGCATGAATCTAAGGAAAAAAGGTGTGGAGATTAAGAATATGTAAAAAGAATTATCGAAAAACTATTAGATTTCAAAATGCAAATTCTAGGGTTTCAAGTGTTCTTTCCAAATTCTGATTTTGTATGATGATTCCTAAGTCTAATTAAGAGTTTAAATGAGTTTCTAAGATCCCTAAGATGCTCCCCACATGCTTCCTCCTTCAAGAAAACAAAGAAAACTCCAAGGAGCCTTGAACAATGCATAGGCTCGACCAAAGGGGGTCCATATAGCTAGGGAGAGTTTTAAATTTTTCTAAGGCCATTCTTAAGTCATATTTGATGAATGAAAATGAGGGGAGGCCTTGAGAAAAATTTAGAACTCATAGAAAGTGATTTGGTGCTTTAGGTTTCATATTATGACCTAAAGAAGCAACATAATGTTAGGCCCTTTGTTTTAATTGTGTGATAACTCCAAGAGGTTTAAAAGGAGTCAAGAATCATATTTGAAAAGAAAGAGTGGAGCCTAGAAATTTTTTGAGGGGTGTTGCTTTATTAGGTGCATTTATGGACCATAATGGGGATTATAAAGCAATCTAATGTTTAAGCAAGTTGCGTGACCTTAGAGTTTATTTCATAAACCTAATTGGCTTCCATAAATTATGTCTAAGCCAAGAGAAACCATCTCCACAAATTTATGGGTGTGTGGCCGAAAGAAAAGGCTTGAAATCCAAGGAAAAAGTGTGTAATTGTGTGCAAGGTAGCTTTCTCCACCTTCTCTCATGCATGGATGTGTGTTTAGCTTGTCTTAGAATGTGTGTATATGTATTTTTAAGTCATGAAAAGTATGCTAGCATGATTTTATATGTCATAATTTCATGATGACATATTATGTTTTCAAATGAATATATGATGTTTGTTTGAGTTTGCTTGAGTGTGGAGAGGCCAAGAACTCTTAACCATGGTGAGGATGAGCCAAGAACCCTTGAGATTGGTTGAGGCAAAACAAAGAGTCTCCTAAAAGCAAAGTGGGCTCCCAAGAGCATGGTTGAGTCCAAAGCTCTTAAAGAATGGGTGAGGCAAGTCCAAAACCCATGATGAAAAGTGTGAGGCTAATCCAAACACTTAGTGAGCTCTTGAATGTCTTGTATGATTTGTTCACATGCCAAGCTTGCTTCTTAAATGTTCATGACTTCCATGATATCCATGCATATATTTTTAAGACTTGCTTTGCATATGTTATGTATGATTGAATGAGAGATGAGCTATTGGGATTCTTTGAATCTTATTCCCTCCTCTCCAATGATATCATATGCTAGGTGACCAAGTGGACATGGTAATGGGAGCCAATTACCGTGAAGAAAGAAGATTAACAACCAAATGCTTAAGTTTTGCCACTTTAAGACCATAATTGTATCATATGATGTATCCCTTTGATGTATATGGTTTATGATCCCTTAGACATATGTAATTATGATATTATATGATGTATAAATGTATGGACATGATGTATGAACCATAGAATAGAAATTGGATATGTAATACCAAAGTATGCATTTTGAAAAGTTTGATGTAATGTGCATATGTGTGGATGGAAAGGCCAAAATGAGATGCATGGAGTTTGGAACTATTTAGGCAGCTCACACAAGTCCTAAATGTGCTTTTAGACTTGCCTAAAAGGTGCCAAAACCAAAGGAAAGCCATTTGGCAATTTTGATATCCCATATGGAGCCAAAAATGACCATAATGGAACCCTATGTCACTTTTTAGCCAAATGAGTTATTCTTGGTCTGAGATTTGGAATTCAATTAAGTCTCATTAAGAGCTTTTTGGGAAGCCAAAGATCATAATTTTCAGAGGTCTACATAATATTTGAGAATTTTTTAAAGTTGACAATTTTTATAATTTTGGTCTGGTCCGAAAATGAAATCTGTCACACATGGGTCAAATGATGTCCAATTAACACGAAATTTTATACAGAGAAACTAGACATTCACAGTGACTTGTAACAACTAGAAGCACCTCATTTAGAGGTCTAGATAGGGAGATATGAATTTTTGAACATTCTATCCAGTATCAGGAATTTTGCCTGACCTAAGTTACTGTTATATTGACTTCCGAGGTCTGAACTGACTAAGCTGGTCTAGAAGTATTTTTTCCCTCTAGCTAATATCTATAGCTTTTCAGATTGGTATCATTTGCATGGATTGAATTTTTTTGAAATTAATTGGACATTTTCAAAATTTTCTGCAGAATTCTGTGACAGTTCCAAAGTGCAGTTTGACCTTTGGACCATTTCGGATATCAAACGTCCTCTATGATGGATGTAATGATTTGGGCATATTTTTAGTGTGAAGTAGACATCTATAGCTTTCCAGAATAACCAAGAATGCATATTTTTATTTTTTTGTATTTAGTTATGATTTTTCAAAGTTTAGTCAGAAAAGAGGCCAATTCTGGCCAAAAATGCACTTAGTTATTTTGAGCTCTTCTTTGATTTCCATGAGTTGTAGCCATGATTTTATGATGCAAAAGAATTGTATTTATGTAATTAAATATGGGAAAGTATAGTATGTGCTCATACAACCCATGTGACACCAAATGGAAATTTTTAACCACGACACAACGCGAAAATAGTCATTATTTTATTCCCCTTTCTCTACACTTTCATAGAATTGATAATGTGAAGCCTATGAATGTTATGAAATGAGCTAGAATTTATGGTGTTATAGGATGGGTTTGGGCTGACCCAATGACCCAATTGCAAGTAGGTTCTGATTT
Source organism: Erythrophleum ivorense (assembly GCA_026724425.1). Lineage (NCBI taxonomy): Eukaryota > Viridiplantae > Streptophyta > Magnoliopsida > Fabales > Fabaceae > Erythrophleum > Erythrophleum ivorense. The sequence goes on along the minus strand of JAIUCV010001861.1, from coordinate 32,069 downwards.
AAGCCTTGTTGGGCCAGCTTTAATGTGTTGGGCTGCAGAAATTTAATTGGCCCTGACCAAGTTTGAAGGACTCAATTGATTTGGGTCTGCACAAGAGTTATTGGGCCATTTATAAGAGCTTGTACCAGTTGGCTCTTAGGTCTCTAATTCATTAAATCAGATTGGGCCCTCCATTAGTTCCTAACCTTGACATACTTAATTTAATTTGGGCCTAGATGGGGTTTTTAACTCAAATAAATCTCAAACTTATATTAATAATTTATCTCTTTAAAATTTCTATTCACTTAACTTTTTCAATTATCCCATATAAATTATTCTTAATTAAACCAAATCCATGATTAACACCTTAATTAATTTTTAGGGTGTTACATCTTCATCATTCCAAGTTAGTCTTCTTGTTCCAGCCACACTTGTTTCAGGTTTTACAAGTCTTGTTGTTATTTTATTAACTCACTCCCCTGTTTTACTAATCCAAGGCAAGGCTATATGGCTGGGTATGGGTTGGCTGAGGACACTTACCTTTTTGCTTCTCTACATTAGTTGTTTGAGCTAGAGCAAAGAGAATTAATGAGTTATAAGTGCATTCACAAGGTGAGGTGAACCATTGAAATGCTTGTGATATGCAAGTAACCCTAATCTTCAAGCTTAACTCTGTAAAGTGAACTTTAAAATGCAATTGTAATATTGCATATTCATCTAACTAATGGTTCAAGCTAGGGTAGTGTTAAAGAAGAAAGTACATAGGTCTTAATTTAGTCAAGATAGGTGGTAGAATAACAAAAGTAAGTACTAAGTTAGGACAAGTAATAGGGTAGGAGTTAAGATAATCTAGCAGTAAAATGATAAATTAAATTGTAGGATAGGAGAGGTCTAATGGACTAGGTCAAATAGGAAAAAGAAAATATAAATTTGCTAGTTGAAACTAAGTGAATTGTTATGATTGTGTTTTAGAAAACATTTTGAATATTCTCATTCAAGGGATCTAACAGTGGTTTGGTGTCTAGAGGAACCACTGCCATTTAGCAATCACTCTAAATAGATTATAAAGCATGATATATTTTTAACTTTTCCTTCCAATTGTACTTTTCTATTTCTTATTTGTATTCTACATGATTGTTGGAACGAACATCTTAGGTAGTGCCTCTTGTGTATATATTATTAGTAATATTAAATCTTCTAAATTATAATATGCCATATGTATTGTGTTATCAAAATGAATATGAATGGGCATGATGATTAAAATTCTTATTTTCAAAAGTTTGAAAAGTGGTAAATTTGTCTCAAAATGTTGTTATGGTATCATTTAGGTGTTTATGCTTATAAAATGCCATATTTTCAATTATAGAATTTTATTGCAAAATAATTCATCTAAAAGATTATGGTATATGAACTTCAATTATTATATGATATTATCTATATAAGGTGGTAGAATTATACAAAATGTTGGTTGCTAATAGCAATTTTATTAGCCTTCAGTGCTCCTTGAATATTATTACGTGGTTTCTATGACTAAGTACCAAAATGGTACTAAGTTAGATGCTCTTTGAATATTTAGGAGCTGTAAGGATAATGGTAAGTAGAGACAATGGTGATGGTCCCTCCTATAGTGCTCTCAAATTTAATATATGGTTATTTACCCTTGTAGGTTATGTACTCACATTAGTATATATGTTAGAACTTAGAGTTCTACTCAAATGCCCTAAATAAAGTGTTTTTATTAAATTATTTTATATATAATCATTCTCTATTCAACATTAAACTTTTAAATGTTTAAATTTAATTTTTATGTATTTTTCATAATTATCACATATTAACTTTCCATTTTACAAATACTAGAATTTTTCAAAGAAAAAAAATTAAATTGCAGCAATTCAAATTTATTACATTTAAATTTTCATGTAATTTTAAATTACACAATCTTTTCTTGTTATTATGGTTAATGTATTTTCAAACATCGTTAAGGCTATTCCATCTCCAGACAATTTTAATAGCTTACTCTCGACAACAACCTGTTGTAGTTAGAATTTTTTTAATCCTTGAACTTTCATCACAGGAATTGAACTTAAATTTTTAACTAGAAATACTATATTTTCTTACCAAATGAGCTGAATTGCACAAAGTAAATGCTGTACAATGAATATGGTTATCTAACAACTCTTTTCGCCCGTCAGCAACAGTGTACAGTTGCTCTTCGGTAGCTCATAGGTAGCTAGTCATTCTACCATGTAGAAAATAGAGAAAAGCTTTCTCAAAAATTAGAGTAAGAAAACATGTCCACTTTAATCATGAGTCACCTAATCTAAATAACAAAAGCAGAGTAGTCTAAGAATCCGCTGGGTCTAGATGACAACAGCAACCAAAAAATAAAAAATAAAAAACCCCAAAGCATAATAACATTCTGCTAAAAAACAATAGGTGATTGCCGCTTTACCCCTATTCATGTTTTAAACACGATCTCCTTCAGTATTGTCAGCTACATCAACTTCTATGTCTTGCCCTCCCCATTTCTTCATGCGTTCAGTTGTTTGCTGAACCTGCAAGTGATGGGATAGGATATTTGCTATTTTAACACTAACTACCTCCTTCATACTACATTCTTATATGTAATATTTTATCCATGGGAATTCTATCAAAAGCATTACTTACCTGCTTGTTCCAATTGGTCTTGTAGAGAACAAACAAGAGAATCAATGTTTGCAGAGCAGTTCCAGTTATCATACCACCCCAAAGTCCCTGACCATTATACAAAATCTCACATTCATCAACTAGAGCTCATCTTCTTATCTTCCAATCTCCTTCAACTATGTAGCCTTTTATTTTATATATATATATATATATTTACAATTTTTCCTATCAAACAGTTACTGCTAGAGGATTGCGATGGAGAAGAGCTTCAAATGAAAGGCTTTTCATAGAGTCACCAATTAAGGAGAGAATGAGGAATTTCGTATAGGACCATATTCTCTTCTAACCAGAGCAGAACGAGATAATCTTGGGTAAATTGCATTTGCCTACCCTTATCTTTCTCTAATTTTGCAATTGGCACCTAATTTATTTGTCGCATTGCAACATTTCTTCACTGCTTAAATTAGACATTATCTCTGACTGATTTAAAATTAAAAAGAATAAATTGTACTTGTTCACTCTTACTAGAATGTGCAGCTATAAATTAATGCGGGTTTAACAGCCAAAAATGTTGAGAGTCCCACAGAAAAAAAAAGAATGAAAAAAAATGTGGGCCCCACAAACAATAATGAATAGTGAAAAATCACCATTCCCCTAAAATATATGTTAAATTGTAATTTATCCCCTAATGAATTATATTTTGCAATTAATCAACTTAAAGGGGAAACTAATCAATCTCTACTCCTAAATGCAATTTCCCCATAAACTTAAAGTTATTCATGGTTATTCTTTCTGCTTAAAAAACAAAGTTCAATGAAAATGGAAATAGAAAAGGTTACCTTAACCCCCCAGTTTGCTTTGTAGCCAAGGAGGAATCCCAAAGGAAGCCCAAAAATGTAATAACAACCCACATTGATGTAAGCTACCAGTGCTTGCCATCCTCCACCCACAGCCACCCCTGTAATATTGATTCCAAAACTTGAAGATAAATTCTAGAGTTCAGAGAGGAGAGATGGAAAATGGTCATATATATATATAGATATAGATATATAATTGATACCTGAAATCACTGGTTGAACACTGTTAAGAACCATAGTTATGCCAAGCAGGTACGCAAGGCTAGCAACAGCTTCTTGCAGAGTCTTACTGGTAGTGAAAACTAAGGCTATGTACTTTCTAACTATCAATATAACACCATGCACAAAATCCCAATCATAAGAGACTCAGACACTGTCACGTAGACTGAGTATTTGGCTGCTCTGGGATGCCCCATTCCAAGTTCATTTGAAACTCTGACACTGTAAATGGAACAAATAGCCCAAGTTTTGAACAGCCAACAACAGCAAGGCTAGATTGAATTTGTCAGTTAAGATCATTTTAGTTAGACCAATTCATTAGGTTTCTTTGCCAACCGATTTAATCCGTTTATTTGGATAGTAAACTGAACCACGAGCGCTCCTAATTTTCCTGCACCTTTAATGCTTATTATGTGTGCAATGATATAAAAAAGATCTAATTTCATGGGCAGATTTTTATACTTGCTTTATATTTGGGATCTAGATGTCTTGGAAAAGAAGTTGTCATGAAATGGTGGATTCATACCTGATTGCTGCATTGACTCCAATAAATAGCATAGTCTCCCATCCATTGAAATACATGCTGAAACATATCATTCGTTATGGTAGTAAACGAATAACATTTATAAGTTTTGTGACTAATTCAAGACTTTACTGAGCTTATTACTTGCAGGACTAAACAAAGAGAGTGTGTTAATTCCTGAAAAAAAAATATATACTATGCCAAACCTACATATCAGTTTAATACATATATATTCATCATCTAGTTAACTACATTCTAGCCCTGTTTGAAGTAGTGTATGAAAGAATTTAATTTTGAGAAAACCTATGAACACTTTGATCATGATACCCAAAAAAATTCCAATTAACTTCGTTAGGACTCTCTTTGAAATCATGTCAAACTATCCACATTAACATGAGAAATGCTTCAATATTTGCCCTGTAATTTTTTCCAAAGCAGTACAGCCACTACTATGCATGAAATCATCATATTTTCCTAACTTCCCACAACTTGCCCCCAGTCAACACGAAAAGTAAAAATAAAAAATAATCAACGCAAAGCTATGTAATCTTTAAAGTCAAAACGTCAATGATCAAAATCATGCTATAAAATCAATAATATTATTGCTAAGAAATGCATTGTTCATATTTTAGAGATTGTAATCATACTATCATGAGTATTCACTTAACAATTTCAACAAAAATAATTAAGTAGAGATTCATGAATACTGTTATTTCACAAGACGAGCATAACCTTATAAATCTTACCAAATAGAAAGGGAGTCAACAGCAATCACTGGATTCTCGAGGTGCCCAGTAAGAATTGTGAGGGTCATCATATACCAAATCTCAAGGCAGAGCATGACAGCTGAAGCAAGAGACAGCCTCACAAAAGCCCAAATATCCTTAAAAGCCAACCATGACAACCCATGCCACCCTTCCTTACACCAACCAACAACATAAACAATCTGAGCCAAAGCAATCAACCAATTTGAGATATCATATGCCAGTGCGGCCCCAGTGGTTCCCCAATTGAAGACATAAATGAAGAGCCAGAGCAACACGATGTGTGTGACCAAAGCCACAAACCCAATCCACGTCAGCGCATTGACCTTGCTCTGAGCTTGGAGGAACTTTTGAGTGGGAAAAATGAAGGCAAGAGAGAAAAGATATGGAATTGTTAAGAGGGTGAACTCGCCAGCGAGATCAGCGATTTCGTCTTCTTGACCCAGAAGCTTTAGAATTGGAGCAGCAAAGATGTAAATAGGTGAGAGGATGATGCAGGTGACGAATAGGATTACGCATGAGCGTTGCAAGTACACTCCTAGCATGTATACCTGCCCTGCTCCGAATGCTTGCCCACACAGTGTTTCCAGTGCACTCCCCATCCCCAACTTCAAGTTTTGCACATATCAAATGTTACAAATTAATAATAACTATATTTCACCATTCTCAACTAAGGTTTGATTACAAAAAAAGTTCTAGAATATAATGCAATATTTCTCCTAAATTTTAGACTAAAATGGAAATGTGAAATCTTCATTCAAATTTACTGTTAGAGGTCAAGTGATTCCCACAAGGCTACTGTGTGTGCATTTTCTTCTTATTGGGATGTTATTTTAGTGAAGATTGTTGAAATAAAGAAATAGTATCTTACAATTAATTTAACCAAGATTTGATATTCCCATTAAGTTCAAAGTTTAATGAGTGTTTTATTATATTTTAAAGCTTATTTACTAATTTTGCAATTAAATTTTAGTTTAGGAGGAGAGTATTTAGTTTTTTCATAAATTATTCACAAGCATTTAGCTAACAACTTAAGTTTTTTAGTTAAAATGATTTTTGATATAATATTGAAATTGCTATGATCTAGTCCTCAATAGTTAAATATGTACTACTCTACGTTTTCTTATTTAAAATTAAGTTTTAATTATGATAATTTATCCATGTTTGAAGCGCAACAAACCTTTTTTGTGTGAAAGAACCTACTTATTTTTATGAGATAACTTGACTACTTATAAGCTTTTGAAATCAATTAGATAATGAACAAAACAAGTTAGTCTATTATGGATGCTAAACAAAAGAGCATAAGAAACGAAAATGCCAAAAGTATTTTAGAATTATTGGGTACTGTGACAATAGGAAGACACCAAATGCAGCAAATTTTGTCGTATAGCAAAAAGGTGTATCAAATATCCATGCTTGTTAGATTCTAATTTTAAATTCAGCTAACTTAGCAAAATTAATTAAACTTAGATGAGAAAAAGAAATAAAAAGGATAATAAATATGGAGACGATGAAAGGGTAGTGAATTTAGAACCATGAAGCCGAAAGCGAAGGTGCCGATGACGGAGAGGAGATGGCGACGGCGGAAAGCTCGAGGTCGCCAATATGGCCGACGAAGATGGAGGTAACGGAGTTGATGCTGAACATGCAGAGTATGTTCAAAGCAATGGGAGCAGCAATTTTCCATATTTTGACGCTCTCAATCCATATTATCTTCTTCACCGCCTCATAGCTTCTCACCGGAGCGTAGTCGCCGTCCTCTGCCACCAGTTCCTTCGTGCGGTTAAGCAGAGGCGCCGTCGTCTGTGTCTGAGTCTCCTCCATTTTTCACACTGGAGACTGGTAGAAAACTATACCAGTGCTGTTAGTTACGCATTGTGGTCTTCGTTTATAAATGACCAGTCAATTCTCTCTCTCTCTCGCTCTCTCTCTCTCTCTATATTTAAAACATGTTTGTATAAATTTGGGTCTCAAAAAGTAATCTGTTCCTCTGTAACACATAAATTTGTGTATTGACATTTCGATATTTCAGCGCGTAAAAGAAGTTAGAAGAAAAACAAACACAAGCCAAACATTAAGAGAAAAAGAATAATAATATATAAAACTCATATTTTGTATTTATTTTTCTTTAACTTTACAAAAAAAAATTACAATAAATGCTTTTAAAAGAGATAAATTTGGAAACTGACAGATAAAAAACGAAAAGACCTGATAAATAAATGCAAACAATCCATTTTACGCAAGCAGAGAAGGGAAATGTAATTTATTTCAATAACATTCACCATAATTAAAATAAAATTTTATGCCAAGAGACATCTTATAAATTAAAATAAAATTATTCATTTAAGAGAACGTGTTACAAATGAATTATAATAAATTTATCTATGAACATTCCCTTAGTAATTTTTTAGTTGAAGATGTGATACTCACCATCACATAAATAGCATATGTTAGCGCACATTTATTGGCATTTCTCTTAAAACCGCCAATGAAACACTCTTGTTAGTGGTTATTAAAAAAAAGACCAATAAAAACACTAAATATAAAATCGCCAACTATATTATTATAATATAACCATCAACTATCAACTATATAATTTTTATAAAAAAATATTTAAAAATATAATTGAGTTTAATTGACTATTTTGTATTAACTACTAATTAAAACTTAATGAATGTTGGCATTTATTTTATAACCGCCAACTAAAGTCATATTAAAGTTGACAATTTGGATGGAACTGTCAACTAAGGTTATTTTAAAATCATTTTTCTTGTTAGAACAATTTGCAAAACCCTGTTTCCAATGTTCTCTAAGCAAAAGTTGGCGTACATCCATTGTCTTCGACGCCATTCCTCGGTGGTTCTCTACCCATTTTCGATGACCCTCCTCCTTTTCTTGCGGCTTCCACACCGACGGCATTAGTTTTGCACCCACCAATTTATTCGGCCTCCTCCGTAGCTCGTTCCTCTTCGCTCATTGTCTTCTTGGGAATACAAAGGTATTTCTTAACTCTCCTTCTACCTCGTATGTAAATTTCTATTTTTTTAGTTGTTTAATTTCAAATGATTTTTTGGTTATTGTCCATGCCACAAATACATTATTCACTAACATTTTTCTAAAATGTGTACAGAACATATCAAGTAGCAAGTTCTTAGTTGATTGTTTGGCTTTTGTATGCATTGCAGAGTCGAAATAAAACATGCATTGATTATTTGACTTGTGTGTGTGTTGCTGAGTTGAAATAAAATATCAGCTCCCCTGTCATTGTTAAAGCCCATTTTATATAAAAATTATAAAGCATGAGTTTTTTAACACTTCCTGTCATTGCTCTGTTATTATGGACTATTGAATATTATAGTTTTAGTTTGAAGAGAGGGCTTAGCTCAGGAAACTTTCATTTTAAGCCGTTATGTTGTCGATTTTTCTTTAAGATACAAATTAAAAGAAAAGAATAATTTGAAAGCTTCTATAATTGGGCAATATTTAGTAGTTATAGGTAGGAGTCCAAGCATATTAGGAGTTACTAACCACATTCTACTCAAATTTGTTCTTACTAGATTCAAAAGGTATAGACCAAAGATGGATGTCTGCCAATCATTTTTTTAGGAAATATAAGGATGGAGTGAAAGAACTTATTAAGTTTGCAGTTGAGCATGCAAAAGACCCGAGTAAAATTATATGCCCTTACTTAAATTGTTGTCATGTGAAACAAATTAGTGAAACTAAATTGGAAGATCATTTAGTGTGTAATGGGATTGACCAAAGTTATACATATTGGACAAAACATGGCGAGACAAAGGATGCACATAGTAACTGGGAGTATAGTGGAAGTTGTGTCTTAAATGAGTTCAACACAAGTACATATAAGTTGATTGTCTTGAAGAGATAGCAAATGTGGTTGTAGGGAATCTTCAAGATTATCCTAAAATATTTGAGAGGTTGAAAAGTGATGCTAAAAAGCTATTGTATTTTGGCTGTACTAAATTCACAAGATTGTCAACAGTGTTGAAGTTGTATGAATATAAAGCAAGAAATGGATAAATGTAAGAGCTTTACAAAATTTCTTGCTCTTTTGAAAAATATACTGCCAGAGGATAATAAACTTTCTAACTAAACATATAAGGCTAAACAAATGTTATACTTTATTGGCATGAATTATGAGAAAATACATGCTTGTCCTAATGACTTGCATTTTATTTTGAAATGAATATGCATCGTTAAAGAAGTGTTTTAAGTGTAATGCCTCACGATATAAGAAGAAAGACTCAAGTCCAGCGAAGGTAGTATGATATTTTCCCATCATACCCAAATTCATACCCATGTACAATAGTGCAGAAGACGCAAAGCACTTGACATGGCATGCGGATGAAAGGATTCAAGATGGCAAGTTTTGGTATCCTTCAGATTCTCCTCAGTGAAAAAAATTTGATCATAAGTACCCTGACTTTAGGCAAAAAGATAGAAACTTATACCTTGCATTAGCTACTGATGGAATAAACTGGCATGGTGTCCAAAGTAGTACCTACGGTACATGCCCGATGATTTTAGTGATTTATAACCTACCTCTATGGCTATGCATGAAGCATAAGTTTATGACGTTGTCTATGCTAATTTCTGGGCCCAAGCAATCTAGGAATGATATATACCTATATTTGGCTCCTTTAATTGAAGATTTAAAGCTAATGTGGGAGCTTGGAGTGGAGGTACATGATGCATATAGGGAGGAAAGATTTAATTTGTGAGCTATGCTGTTTGGGATATCAATGACTTTCCAACGCATGGTAATTTGTCAAGACATAGTATCAAAGAACGTTGTAGATGCCCTATTTGAGAGGAAGGCACACATTCTATGCGGTTATAACATTGTATGAAGAATGTCTTCCTTAGGCATTGTAGATTTTTACCTCTGAGACATCATTATCGGTAATGGAAAAAAGCTTTTAATGAGAATACAAAGGAAGGTAGTGCACCTTTGCCTTTAACTACTAAGCAGTTGTACGAGAAGGTAAAGGATTTGCATAACTATTTTGGCTAACCTTTTGCTAGATTGGGACAAGCAGGTGGAAGAAAAGGCCTATTTTCTTTGAACTACCATATTGAAAGTCCTTGTATGTGAGGCATTTCCTTGATATGATGTATACCAAGAAAAATGTATATGACAGTGTAATTGGTACATTACTCAATGCATCGAGAAAGACCAAAGATGGCATCAAGGTGAGATTAGACTTGGTTACTTTGGGAATAAAAGGAAAATTGGCACCAATGAAGGAGAGACGTCATACTTATCTGCCTCCAGAGGCTCATACTTTATTTAGAAAAGAAAAAATTACTTTTTGTGAATTTCTTAACGAAGTCAAAGTTCCAAAGGGGTATTTTTCAAATATTAGAAAGCTTGTATCAATGAAAGATCTGAAGTTGAAGGATCTTAAGTCTCATGATTGCCATATTTTGATTGAGCATTTGATTCCAGTGGCTCTACACTCCATTTTGTCCAAGAAGGTGCAAGGAACAATCACTAAACTATACTTCTTCTTTAAGTCCATTTGCAATGAAGTGATTGAACCTGCAAAATTGCCAACATTGCAAAGATAAATTGTGATCACTTTGTGTAAGCTTGAGATATATTTCCTTCTTTTGTTCTTTGACATGATGGTACATCTAACTATTCACTTGGTTAGGGAGACATAAATATGTGGCCCAATTTATTTGAGGTGGATTGAGCATTACATGAAAATATTAAAAGGGTATATGAAAAATTGAAGGTGACTAGAGGGTTGCATTATTGAACTGTATATAGTCGAAGAAGCTATTGAATCTGTATCGAATACCTATCCAATGTCGATAATATTAGGCTTCTGATATCTCAACACACGGGAAGAACTACTGGGGAAGGGATTATAGGAATTGAAATAGTTAGTATCTCAAGTTCATAATGGGAGCAAGCACACTTATATGTTTTGCACAACTCTGATGAGGTTGACCCATATGTGTGGAAGCACAAGGAGATACTTAGAAGTTTGAACCCTAATAAAAATAAAAGTTAGATATAGAAAGAACATAATTGACTTTTTATAGATTAGTTTAAAAATCAAATTTTTAGGGAGTTAGATATGAATCCTAGTGCAATCTCTAAAAAAATTGAGATGGTTGGCAAGAGGTCCAAGTCTGCATGTCCTCTCTTACATTGGTTATCTCATCAATAGTTACACATTCTATACAAAAGTGTAGGACGATCGGAGTACACTGCAAGATAGTATTGTAACTCTTATAGCTCAATCTATGCATGTTTCTAGTGCTAAAGACAAAAATCCTATCTATGTGAACATGTCATACTTTGGGATAATTGAACACATATGGGGTTAGACTATATTTTGTTTCATGTGCTGGTCTTTGGTTGTAAGTGAGTTGACAATAAGAACAACCTTTAGATTGATAAGTTAGGGTTTATCCAAGTGAATCTTACTAAAGTATGGTACAAAGAGAAACCTTTTATTTTTGCATCCCAAGCTTAACAAGTGTTCTATATCCACAATCCTAGTAGTAAAAAGTGGTCCATTGTTCTGTTGACAAACAAAATAAATGAAGACAAAGATGATGTTCAACATGGTCAAGATAGTAATGTTGAGCATGATACCGTTTTGAGAACATTGCTTGAAAGTGATTTTACTGGAAATGATGCCCTGTATATGAGAGATAATCATAAAGAGGATATTTGGATTCTAAAGAAGGGACAAAGAAGTCTAAATCAGAATAACAAAAGAGAAAAAGATTAACTTAAATATGTATGCTTTCTTTTATTTTTTTCAATATCCTTCTGTGTCCCCTTGAATGCCTTAAATATTTTCTTTTAATCTTTGAATTGATTTTGCTTATTTTGCTAGTAATTTGTTGTTAATAGCTATAAAGAGAGGGCTTAAGACTTAAGAAATATCTATTTTTAAGCCGTTATGCTGTTGATTTTTTTTTTATATAAAATTTGTTTCAAAATAATATTTCTAAAATTTAACCAAATTCCAATTATCTAATTTCAAATTGTTCTTATTTCATCTTGTAGTACTTCCCGAATTCATATTACAAAGAATACTCTGATACTTTGATAGATGAATCCAAGGAAGAGTGGTCTCAATACATGTTCCAACAATGTATGTTGGTTTTGGTATTAGTTTGTGTTAATTTCTAACTTTGTTTTAATTTGATTATTGATTGTAATTATTCTTTGATTGATTAATACAAAGAAATAATAGTTTTTTTAAATCAAATAACTGTAATTGTTTTTTATAATTCTTCTTCTTAAAAGAATAAGAGTTCTTTGATTATTTTGAGTTTTTGAATATTGATAACTAGAATCAAATAAAGAATAGGAATGAATTAAATGCTAAACAGCACTCTAGGTACATAAACTGTATGTTGAAAGAGAAAAAAGAAAAAGTTAGCAGTTTAAAGTAAAATAGCCAACAAATTTATATTTGTTGGCGGTTAATTACACACCGCCAATAAAGGATCTCATTTTTGTTGGCGGTTATAACATATCCAACAACAAAATATAAGACCTTTGTTGGCAGTTATTTAACAAAAATGAGATCCTTTGTTGGTAATGTGTGATTAACTACCAACAAAGAATCCCTTTTTGTTAGCGGTTTTTAATTAACCACCAACAAAGAACATCGTTTTTGTTGGCGATTATTAATCGCCAATAAAAGCCAGTTAGTGTTGTTGGTGATTGCATTGTTGGTGGTTACTATCCGCCAATTAATGCGAAAAATAACCGCCAACAATGCCTTCTCCTGGCATAATGACTTGACACTTCGAACAATTTTAATTCGAGTCATTCTCCTTCAACCTCTTCATGCTACCTTAGATTTTGTAAAACGATTCAATCTCTCAAGTAATACCAATATAAGCTAATTCAAAACAATAATAATCAATAAAATTCATCATTTTTCAAAAAGGAACCAGTTACTATACTGATGAACTCAGATGGGAAAAGAACTCAAAATGGCACAATGTTAGAATTGCTTTACAGATATTTTGAATTGTTAACCTTATCTAATAAATTAAGAAAATATCGCTTAATTATAAAGTTTACTCTATTAATTTATATCTTATACCATATGTAATAAACTAATATGTCAAGCTGTATTAAGGATATAACTCATAAAAAATTAAGTTCATCATATCACTATATTTTTTGTATAATAAGTCAGTTAAGACAAACTTGTAACCCATAGTACTTGATACAAAAGTAAAAGAAGAACTCCAAAATGAAGGAAAAATTTCAGGGAGGAGATTACAATTTCCATATGCCCCCTTCCAACAATTCTCACGTGGTTACTCCTATGCCTACTAACTTCTTCCACATGTGTTTTAGGAGTTCTATTTTTGCCACCTTCCTCTTCTACTACCATGTGTTCTGTAGCTCTAACAAACTCCATGTTTGCCTCATGATGCATAATATTATCCTTCCCAAGAAGAGGGACCTCATCCTTAAGGTTAAAGTTAAGGAACTATTATTAAAAAGAATCACAATCTTCCTATGTAGCATCACTAGAATCCAATCCATCCCATTTCACCAAGAGTTAAAGCACCCATTTGCCTTGCTGCCAGATAGTTCAGGACATAAGAATTTCATAAAGTTGCAGCAAGGGCCTTTGATTCAAAGTAGGAAGAGGCAAGGGAACATATTGAGTGGCAAGCTCTCCATAGCATTTTTTAAGTAAAGACACATAGAAAATGGGGTGGATGCGTGCTGATGATGGCAACAACAACTTGTAAGTAACTAGGTTGATTTTGTCAATAATGGGAAAAGGGCCAAGGTGTCGTAAACCCAATTTTGTATTCTTGCATAAAGTTGTAGATTGCTGTCAATATGGTTACAGTTTAACAAAGACAAAGTCACCCACTTGAAATTCTACTTTAGAATGTTGCTGATTAGCAAACCATTTCATGCACACCTATGCCTTGCTCAGATTGTGCTTTAACCATGAAGTAATGCATCCTTGTTAAAATAGCTCCTATTGCACTACTTCATTATTAGTAGGGGATGGCATGTATTTTAAAATGGTAAGGGATTGACATGCATATATCACTAAGAAGGGAGTCATGCCTATAACTGTATTGTAAGCCATGTTGTACCAAAACTTGGCCCAAGGTAAATAGTAAACCTAGAGTTAAGGATTGTCACACACAAAACATCTAAGGTACATTTCAAAACATTTATTGGTGATCTTGGATTGGTCATTGGTCTTTAGATGGTATGAAGAACTCATGTAGAAAGTAATACCCTGAAGTTTGAAAAGGTGACGCTAGAAATTGCTTGTGATGACTCGGTCTCTATTTGACACTATAGAGTAAGGCAAACCATGTAATTTGACAACCATATCCATAAATTTTTTAGCCACTCAAACACTAGTAAAGGAAGATTTAAGGGGGCTGAAATGCACATATTTAAAAAGAAAATCTATAACCACCATGATGACTGAATAACCTTGTAAAGTAAGAAGATTGATAATGAAGTCCATCGCAATATCTTCTCAAACTTATGAAGGTATAAGGAAAGGTTGAAGTAGCCCCTCAAGACTAGAATAGAGGGTTTTCATTTGTCAACAAGTCAAATGCTAGTGAATGGAGTGCTGAACATCAAAACACATCCTTTTTTAGTAAAACTAAGCCTCTATACGAGCATGAGTATGTAAGATAATAGCATGCCCCTAATAGAAGAGGAAGGGAATTCCTTCAAAATTTGTTGTTTGATTGCCTTGGCTATAGAAAGCACGATAATTCTATGATACTGAAAAAGAGTGCCATCGTGAAAAACATAGGGAAGAATGGAGCCAAGGTTGGTGAGGAGTTATTCGATAAGAGAATGAAACTCAGGGTTGTCGAGCAAGGCTTTCTTGATATCATCCAGAAGATGGAATTGCAGGGAAGAGACTACCATATAAAATGATCTTGACAAGGCATCGGCCACTTTGTTTTTAGTGCTTGGCTTATATTCAATTTTGAAATTGAAGCCTAAAAACTTAGATAGACATTCCTGATATTTTGGTGTTTGTAGGACCTATGAAGCTAGTCTTTAAAATGTTTTTTACTTGTGTAGATGATAAAATCATGGCTAAAAATATAATGATGGAACTTCACCATTGATTTAATGATGGCTAACATTTCTCTCACATAGGTGGATTTTTGTTGCCAAGTCTTAGATAGTTTGTGAGAGAAATATGCAATAATTTTGGCTAAGGATAGCCCCTATACTAACCCTTAAAGCATCAGTCTCTAGAATGAATGGTAAGGAAAAATTTGGTAAGGCTAACACTGGTGCTTTAGTAATTGCCTTTTTTAGAAGGCAAAAAGTGTTCTGAGCCAAAGGAGACCACGTAAATGAATCTTTCTACAAGAATTTAGTCAATAGGGTAGCTAAAGTGGCATATCCCTTAATAAAATAATGGTAATAACCAGAGAGGCCTAAAAACCCATGAAGTTGCTTGACTGTGGTATGCATCAACCAATCTAGAATGGCTTAAACTTTGGAGGGGTTCATCTCAACCCCCTAGGCAAACAACACATGTTCTAGATATTCCATGCATTGTAGGCCAAATGAACACTTCGAGAGTGTTGCAAATAATTGATGATGAAGTAATAACTCTAATACAATGTGAAGGTATTGTGAATGAGATTCCCACATGGAGCTATAGACTAATATGTCATCAAAGAAAACCAAGATAAACTTTTGAAGGAAAGGTTAGAAGACATTATTTATAAGAGCTTGAAATGTCACTAGTGCATTGGAAAGACTGAATGGCATCACAAGCCATTCAAAGAGGCCTTAATGAGTGTAAAAGGCATTCTTATACCGACCTTCCTGATGAAGCAAAATTTGATGGTAACCAAAATGCAAATTGAGCTTGGAAAAATAGCAAGCACCATACAATTCGTCCAAAAGCTCATCCACCATAAGTATGGGAAAAGAATCCTTGATTGTTATAACATTGAGAGTAAGGTAATCTGTACAGAAGTGCCAAGTGCCATCTTTCTTTTTTAACTATAATAAGGCAAGGGAGGAGAATGGGTTGGTACTATGTTGAATGATTCCTTACTCAAGCATGTTTGCCACAATGCATTCAATTTTAGCTTTCTAATTGAAGGGAAAGTGACATGGGATAACCTTGACTAGTGGTGTACCTTATTTTAATGGAATGGCACAATCATGTGATCATAGGGGAGGCAAGCCCTGAGGAATGGCAAACACACCTTGAAATGGAGTAAGAAGAGATGCCAAATTAGCAGGCACATCCAAAGGAAGAGTCAACTCTGAGGAAGAGGAGGGAAGGTTAGTATTGTGAAGCTGCAAGGTATAAAAGGCAAAGATGGCTCAAGTGGTATGCAACCATTTTAACTAATGGAACTATGCTTATGTAATTATGGGGTCTTGCTTACCTTGGAAAGTGACAAATTTTTTGTTCAAATAAAATTTAATAATAAAAGCACTATAGTCAACCATATGGGGTCCTAAGGTAGCTAACCATGCAACCCCTGTCATTGATAGAAGCTAGAAACACCAAGAGGTG
Source organism: Erythrophleum ivorense (assembly GCA_026724425.1). Lineage (NCBI taxonomy): Eukaryota > Viridiplantae > Streptophyta > Magnoliopsida > Fabales > Fabaceae > Erythrophleum > Erythrophleum ivorense. Next base: position 15,517 of record JAIUCV010001861.1, on the reverse strand, counting down.
ATCTTGAATGGTTAAGTGGACTTGCTTAATTTAGCTAGTGCCTATAAGGTAATGGCCATTGCCTACTAGTACTTAGAATTCAGCAACTAGTTTGATAAGAAGCTTAAGGAATGTGGCAAAATGAGGTTAGAGAAAATTGTTGGAGCTACCACCATTAAGAAGAACTTGTACCTTCAACTTGCCCAAAATTCCTTTTAAAATGTAGTGTAGTTAGACCCAGTCCTCCCGCAAAAGCATTATAAGAAAGATCGTGGAAAGTACATGAAAAAGAATCTTGGGCTAATGTAGACACATTGTCATGACAAAGAAAGTGTGAATCATTGACATCTTCATTAAGTTGCAAAAGCAAGTACTGTTTATTAGGACACTTATGATTCTATGTAAACTTTTTATCACATGTATAACACAACCCTTTATCCCATTGTAGTTGCATTTCTGCGACTGACAACCTTTTAATTGGATTGAGTGGCTTGGAATTTGTTGTAGATAAAAGTGGGGGTAAAGAAGGTTTGAGAGAGGAAAGGGCAAACGGAATAGAACCAATACTAGAAGAGACCTTGGAAGGAACTAGTAATGTGGACTAAAAAAAGGGGCATAGTTTAAAAGTGAACGAGTGTTGGAAATATTTGTCCTAAAAGAGACGAGCTAAAGAGACTGCATTTAAAAAGGAAGTTGTAGATTAGGCCACTACATCTCTCTTGACATCTGTTTGAAGCCCATTGATGAAACAATCCAGTAGAGTTGCATTACTAATGCCGTATACCTAATTTGCTAAGGCAGTAAAGTCGTAGTAAGAAGAGACTATATCAACTTGAGTCAGTTTAAATGATTTAGCATGGGGACACTCACATTGGGATAGTTAGAATTAAGGCTTAGTAGCAGAAGCTAATGCCTTCTAGTTAGAGAGGAGATTAGCTTTTTGCATGAGCTAAAACCAAGGAATATCACTTCCTTCCATATGCACTGCTACTATAGTAAGCCTATGAGAATTAGGAGTGTCATAGTATTGAAAGAATTGCTTTGCTTGAAACAACCAGTGAAATGGAGCCAACCTGTCAAGTCAAATTTTGGGAAATCCAACTTGACATTATGGACCTGGAAGGGTTACTAAGTGGAAACACTATATGGTGTTGTGGTGGGTCCAGATCTCAAACCACACATTGGAGTCTAAAGGGACAAACATTCAAGAGAACGCGAGATAGATTCCATGGATTTGGACAATGAATCAATGGAGCCTTCTAAACAATTGAAGTGGGCTGTCAAAAGAGCTTCTTTGTGGTCCATGACTTCAATAATATGCTTATCTTTTGTTGGAAGATCTTTTTAAGAAAGTTGCTTTAGCAATTAGGTCAATGAAAGCACCAAATGTAATGAACCGATATGTCAAGCTGTATCAAGGATAAAACTCACAAAAAAGTAAGTTTATATCACTATATTTTTTGTATAATAAATTTAGCAAGACTAACTCATGACCAATAGTAGTTGATACAAAAGGAAAAGAAGAACTCCAGAATGAAGGAAAAACTTCAGGGAAGAGATTACAATTTCTAGATGCCCCCTTCCAATGACTCTCACCCTTACTTAATGTCTTACTCTCCAAGTTGGTCTTCTTCCAAGTGTGTTACAAGAGTTCTATTTTTGCTACCTTCCTCTTTCTGCTGTCACATGTTCTATAGCTCTAACTCCACGTTTTCCACATGATGTGTAACACCATAATTGTCCAATCAATTATAATCATATCATATTCTTAATAAATTTAACTTCAAGAGTAATCTCAAATGCAGCAGAAATAATTTAGGAAAAATTATAGTTGAGTAACCCAAATTTAAAATATTTATATTAAATGATTTTAAATTTTAAAATTATTCTAAAAGATTCAAAACAAAAAAATTTTAATTTAAGGTCTTTAATTGTAATTTTCTTATAAAATTTAAATTTTTGGTTTTTGATTATTCAAAATAACTTTAAATTTTAAAATTTTAATATAAATATTTTGAATTTAAAATTTTTAATTGTAATCTTTTTTATAATTTAAAGACAAGTAGAAACCTCTCACAGTAAATGCCCCTTGCAATAACCAAGTATGCTAAATGGATCCTTTGTTAACAAGGAAGGGTGTTGCTCTTTCTCAGTGTAGCATTTATTATTATTTTTAAGTGTACGGCCTCTTGCTTAGAAGCCGAAATTAGGACATTTGTTTATGTTGCTCTTCATGGAATAGGAAAAAAAAATCGAATTGCTACATATGACTGTACATACACTGTTTTTGCTATTTTACCCCAAATTTGAGTTGCTAATTTAAACCTCCGAGCTATTGTAAAAACTGTCGCTCCCTTGGAATTGCTGTAAAAATCCAAGATCCAAAAAATTATACACTAGGTCTCGGTTGAGGTAAGTTTCATTCCGTGCAAAGCCCTAAAATATTAAAAAAATTTCTTGCTGCACCAAATGCACATAAACCAAAATTTAATCCATATAAATTATATTTTAATTTTTAAATATATATACATTCAATCATACAAAAATTTTTCAAAACAATATTATCAAGACTCTAATTTGCCTTACAAACTGACTAACCCGGAAGAGAAAAAAAGAAAAAAATCCAACGAATGACTGTGCATAGGGGCACGTGAGAGAGATATCAGAATTCAGAACAGAATGGCAGAGTTTGTACACCATATTTAATGTTTTGCAATAATTGAAATGGATTCTAAATATCTTGCAATGGGCCCCAACATTAATATATTAATTAAAAACTTAAAATACAAAATTTAACTTATAAAAATTAAATCTCTTAAACATTTTAATCTTTTAATTTATTGTTTTATTTAATTAATACTTTAAAATTTCAATTTGCTACATACACACGTATATAGTTTCAACATAAAATTAATATACAATTTCATCCATCACAAAATTACAGTGTAGCAAGTTATAAATTTCATAAATTAAAATGTGTTTAATAAATTCAAAGAATAAAATTTTCCTAATATTGTAACGCAAATTGTGAACCTTGTCAAGTTGATCATTGAGTTCATTTGGTTACTTTTGACTTCTGGTTCAGAAGTTCGATATGTAGTTGTTTGTATTACAACTGATGTGGCCAATCTAGCACCGTTCACTTTACCATCCAATATCCAAGGGTTATATCTTACAACACCTCACTAATAGAGTTGTTTGTGCCTTGATCTTCTTATAACATGTAACCTTAAAATTTAATAAATTTTGTATATAACATAATAATTAAAATTTAATGAGTTATATTTTCTAAGTAAATATGTTTAAAGAAATACTTTGATAAATTAAACTAGTCATTAAAATGCATTCTTCTATGTTTAGTACAAAATAGTGTAATTAGTGATGATATTTTATCATGATGGTAATAATATTTTAAATATGTTGGTCATATTTAGCTAATATGCCAATAACCAACACCTTCTACAATTACCAACATCTTAAGTAACCAATTATTAACATGGTGAGAAATCATTACTAACTATACCTTCAAGATATTGATAACTACACATTAGTATTACTAGTTTCTAATCACTAGAATATTAAGTAAACTAGCACATTTGAAGAATTGTAACTGATACAATAAAAAATTGTTACTGATTATACCAATACATTTACTTCATTAATGTGCAATCATATAATCCATCATTCATTAGTTCATGTAACTTGATATCACTAATGTGTCAATTATTTTTACTAGTTTTATGAAAAAATTTTAATTTATTTTTAATTAAGAAATAATACTTCAATAATCATTCATTATTCACATCCTTTTAAAAATTCTGTCATTGTGTATATAATATAACTAATTATTATCTTCAGTCAAAGAAGTACCTCATGCATAGTTTAGCATATAGCCATGTGTAACACAATAATTTCTATCTTATTTCATGGTACTCATATGTTTCACATCATTAAATTTCATGAATGTGTATGAAAAAGGAAATAAAAATAATGAATTTCTTTGTGTTGCGTCATATTTAAAAATTTCATTCGGTATCACGTGGACCGTGTGTCATACCTTATTTTATAACACTTTTCTTACTACAATTACCTCATATAAAACTTAGAGGAGTCAACAGAAACCTGAACTGATAAAAATTTTTTTCATTTTAAAACTTCCTCATACAATTTCACTATTCATTTGGTCATTTCCAAATTCTTATCTAATTTTGAAAATACATAATTATAGAAAAATCATATGAGGTTAATTTAGGGCTCTACTTCAAGCTCTTTAAGCCTTTTACACGAGGAAAATGCTTACTTAGCGGAGCACATATGAATTCATATAAAGTTCCCCCTACAACAAATTGGATAGTTTTACCCTTCACTTGACATATTGTTATTATTATTTTGCCATTATATAAGCAGATGCATTTTTGCATTTTAGGCTCACCAGTCATATTTTATTTACTCAAGGGCTAATTATATTCATGACTTTCCATTCCACACCTGAGTACCTTACAATATCATAACATAACTCATACATACAATAATCTAAAATATTTAATTACATGACAAAATGTGATACATAAAAGTAAGGTCCTTAATTTATGCTTCCACATCTTTTGCCCCTTTATTTGCTTGAACTTGGACCTAGCATGGGTTATATTTAAGGTGAGATTATGAAATCTCAGTAGTAGTAAACCAGTCTCATTCACAAGCAAGCATGTAAGTACATAACATAATGCCAATCAATGTGCCATATACCACATAGTAATACAAAGGATTTCATACAAGGCCAAGCACAATCTAATCATACATATCTCATCTTATAACATAAATGACAACTTGATATAGCATACCACTTATCATTATATAAACATACAAGCTTAAAGAAAGAGAGAGGAAAACTACTACCTTAGTAAACTTTGCTCCTCAATCCTTGGGACTCGGTTTATTTGCTTTTGGAGTTCCCAAAACAATATCAAATCCTATAATCATAATGATAATTCATTACAATCAACACATGAACCTTAGCTTCTAAAATAAGATAACCCCTTTTAAACTTAATGGGACCATTGGAATTAGAAAAATCCAACTCTTTCCCTTCCCATTCACTATGGCCGAATAGTATGCCTTTCTTAGCCAAAATTTAGGAATTTTATCCCATGAGTTTTGGGGGCTTTCCCATAGGTGTTCCTAGCTAAAAATACCCTTTTGAATCCATTTGAATGGATAAAATCATCAAATTTTAGCCCCAACATCACGTTTTGGTCATCACATAATCTAGCTCTGTTTTAAGCTCAAAGTGTGTTTCTTTGGTTCTAAAATTTCCATAGCCTTTTCCTTTATGTTTTAGGACTTGATATTTGGTATAAATGACTTTAAGACATTAAGAAAACACCATAAAAGTTTTGGGAAAATTCGGACAGCATCTCCCCATGCTTTCTATTTTCTCAAAAATTATAGTCTTTGTATTTTCCAAAGTCTCAGCACATAACAACAATAACTAAGCTCATATGGCTTTCATGTTCAATATATAAACTTCATTTCAAGGCCTTCATATTCAACATAAAAAATCCATTTCTAATGATTCATATGCTGTCCAAAAATAACTCATAGCTAGGGTTTAACAAAACTAGCTTAAAGCATGTAATTTACAAGTATAAGATGGAGAAAACTTAGTCTTTAAGCTTAAGCCTTGCTTCTTTTGGTTTTCTCACACTAAAATCTTTTCTTTTCCCACTTAGAGAAAAATTTCACCTTGAAGAAAAGATGAATATGCAGATGCCCTTTGGAAGAAATGGTTGGAGGATGGAGAAGATGGAGAAATTTGGTGAAGAATGGTGGTAGTTTTGCTTGGTTTTACTTCATCTTCCACTTTTTCTCCCTCTCTCTCTCTCTTCACATTTTTCTTTCTTTCTTCCTTGTGTGTGGCGTGAAAATCATGGAATGGAGGTGAAGAAGATGAATCTAATGAAGTTAAATGGTCATACTAAATTTGGACCCTTGGATTAACCTTTTTAAGATCAAATTTTAACCTTCCATTCCTTTCTTTCTTTTGATTTTCTAATTTCATAACTAAATATCTTCTTCCAAAAATTCTTGGTCACACACTTGGAAGTATTGCCTTAGCCCTTAAGTTATGGAGAGTAACCATGGTTAATTTCTTAACTCAATCATGGTCAACTTTTAACTCAACCATGGTTAGTTTCTAACTTAACCATGGTTAATTCTTTAAAATAACTAAAATCTTTTTCTTTTTTTCCTTTCATTCTATATTTATATTTGGGTTTCATCTTCTCTAAAACCCTAATCATATCTTCTCTTCTCTTATCGGGCCTTCAGAATCAACTATTGGGCCTTACAGTAGTCTAAAAATCAGTGTCTGAGCCCAATTAAGGTTTTACGGTACAATACATACCTTTAGACTTTTTAAAATTTATGAACATTATTTCCTCTACTTTTTGGCCATATTAAGCTTCAAACATGGGTCAGGGGCCCTTAGGCTCAATTCTCATAAATTTCAGTGTCAATCGGACACCCGGGTCTATAGGTGTAATTTTTACCGTTCTGTATTATGATTGTACTATAAACTTTTCATTTACTACAATTCTGTCCCTGAAACTCCTTCAGGGTTTCTTAGCCCTTTGGCTATTTTTATTTCTATAATTGTTACAACTTCCTTTTTCTATTTTGTTCATGGCTACTGATCGAGATAACTAGATCCCAGACCGGATCTCGCCCGGCTATCTAGACAACTTGGCATCATTAGACCCGTCTTATCAAACTGAGTTTAACCGTGGGTCACAGATTTTTGAGATTCTTGCCCGATTTTTTGATATTCGTGCTTAAAGCCACAAATAGACGGTGAAACTAGGGTTCCCTGAACTTTAGGAAAATTTATACATTTTGCCCCGCATATAACTTTTCTTTACATTTTAGTCCCTGGCTCCTCGTACTTGACTTCGGAGACTCTTTGGGACCTTTTTCTGATCTCTTTTTTTTTCATCTATTTTAGCCCCAATTTTAGGGCACCTCTGGCTTTGACTCATAATTATTTACGATCTAGAATATTATTCTAATTTTATTAGACCTTAATTTATTCTATTTAGAGGACTTCCTTTTATATCCGGTGAATTTCGTACATTGACGGAGAAACCATAGGTTACGTTTCTCACGTTTCCTTACGTTTTCTTGGATTTTTAGAAAATCGGATATTACACCGTGTGAGATCATACCATATATTCTTATATTTAATTACATGAATATAACTTATTTGTATCATAAAATGTAGCCTACATCTCAAGAATCATGAAGGGTTAAAATATACCTATTAAATTTCGGCCAGAATTGACTCCTTTTCTGACCAAAATTCATAATTAATTCTAGAAATATCAAAACCATGTAGTCTCAGTGATTCTAGAAAGCTATGGATGTCTACTTCATACTAAAAATATGTCTAGACCATAACATCCACCACAAAGGACGTTTGATATTCGAAAAAGTACAAAGGTCAAACTGTCACTAATGTTGTCACAGATTTCTACAGCAAAATTTGAAAATGTCCAATTAATTTCACAAAAATATAATTCATGAAAATGATACCAATCTGGAAAGCTGTGGATGTTAGCTAGAGGGAAAAAATAACTCCAGACCAACTCAGGCAATCCAGACCTTAAAATTCAATGGAATAGTAACTATGGTCGGGTAAGGGTCCTGATACTGGATAGAATTTTTAAAAATTCATATCTCCCTCTCTAAACCTCCAAATGAGGTGCTTCTAGTTGGCATGAGTCACTGTGAATGTCTAGTTTCTTTCCATAAAAATTCATGGCAATTGGACATCATTTGAACCCTGTGTGATAGATTTTATTTTTGGACCAAATGAATAGTGTACCATACCAAAATAAAAAAATTTGCCAACTTTGAAATTCATCAACTATCCTGTAAACTTGTAAAAATTATGTTCTTTAACTTCCAAAAAATCTCTCAATAAGCTCTAATTGCATACCAAATCTCAGATCAAGAAAAGCACATTTGGCTAAAAAGTGACATAGGGTTCCATTATGGTCAATTTTGGTTCCATATAAGGTACCAAAGTAACTAATTAGCTTTCCCTAAGGTTTGGCACCTTTTGGGCAAGTCTAAAAGCATGATTAAGACTTGTGGAAGCTGCCCAAATGGTTCCAAACTCCATGCCTCTCATTTTGGCTATCTTATCCACACTTATGCATAATTCCATATTATCATTAAGGAAGCTACAATGCCATAACATGTCAAAATTTCATTCTAGTGGTCACATAGCACATTCTCTCATTCATACATGCCATAATATCATAGTTACATATGTTCATAATATTATAATACATATACATCTATTGAATACATCAATTTCCATTCTTATAGCTTTAAAGTAACTAAATTTTCACATTTTAATGTCATTGCTTCATCTCTCATATGGTTGGCTCCCATTGCCTTACTCTTTAGGTCCACCTAGCATATTAGATCATTGAAGAGGAGGGAATAAGATTCAAAGAATCCCAATAGCTTATCTCTCATTCAATCATACATAATATATGCAAAGCAAGTCTTGAAAATGCATGCATAGATATCATGGAAGTCATGAATATTCAAGAAGCAAGTTTAGCATGTGAATAAGTCATACAAGACATTCAAGAGCTTGCCAAGTGGATGGATTGGCCTCACCCTTTTTTCTCATAGATTTTGGACTTGCCTTACCTATTCTTTAAGAGATTCTTGGACTCAACCATTCTCTTAGGGGCCCACTTTGCTTTTGGGAGACTCTTTGCTTTGTCTTAACCAATCTCAAGGGTTCTTGGCTCATCCTCACCATGGTTAAGAGTTCTTGGCTTCTCCACACTCAAGTAAATTCAAACAAACATTATAGCATCATTTGAAAGCATAATATGTCATTATGAAATCATGGTATATAAAATTATACTAGCATATTTTTCATGACTTGAAAATGCACATACACACATTCTAAGACAAGATAATCAACATCCATACATGAGAGAAGGTGGAGAGAGCTACCTTGCACACAATCACACATTTTTCCTTTTGAAATTCCCTCCCTTTCTTCGGCCACACACCCACAAACTTGTGGAGATGCTTCCTCTTGGCTTAGATACATTTTATGGGAGTCAATTAGATCCATGAAACAATTTCTAGGGTCACACAACTTACTTAAACACTAGGTTGTTCTATAAACCCCATTATGGTCCATAAATGCACCTAATGAAGTAACACCCCTTAAATAATTTTTAGGCTCCATTCTTTCCTTTCAAATATGATTCTTGACTCCTTTTAAGCCTCTTGGAGTCATCACTCCATTAAAACAAAGAGTCTAATAATATGTTACTTTTTTAGGTCATAATATGGAACTAAAGCACCAAATCACTTTCTATGATTTCTAAACTTTTTTCAAGGCTTTCCCTCATTTTTATTCATCATATATGACTCAAGAATGGCCTTAGAAAAATTTAAAACTCTCTCTAGCTATCCCAACCTTGTTTGGCCCAGACTATGGAGCTTATTGTGCTTCATGGAATTTGCTTGGTCTTCTTCAAGAAGGAAGCATATGGGGAGCATCTTAGGGATCTTAGGAGCTCATTTAAACTCTTAATTAGGCCTAGGAATTATCATACAAGGTCAGATTTTACAAGGTACACACAAAAGCCTGGAATTTGCATATTGAAATCTAATGATTTTTTGATAATCCCCTTTGCATATTCTTAAATCTCCACACCATTTTTCCTTAGATTTATCATTGGTTCTGCCTAAAAATCATCTCCTCCTATGGTTCCTAGGTGTGTCGAAATGGAGAAGGAGGGACGATGAAGATATCAATCATAGGAAGAGAAATTACCTAGTTTTCTTGCTTATTCTTGCTTGAATCTTGCTTTCTCTAAGCTCCTCTCTTCAAACCCAAAAATTCCCTTGAGTTTCTCCCTTGAATCAGATTTATAAACTCCATTTTAATCAAAGGAAACTAAGGAGAAGGAAGGAGAGGAGGTGTGGATGGAGAAAAGCATGAAAAACTATTATGGAAACATACCTTTAAGCTTGAATTCTTCCTTCTTCTTCTTCCTCTCTTATGCGCCCAAAACCCTAGCTCCCTTCTCTGAAATTAGGCAGAAAATTCTGATTCCAAATGAGAGAGAAAGTGGGGCACCACCTATATATAAGGGTAGGAAAGTGACTTTTTCAAAAATTCTAATTTTGCCCTTCATACTTTGCATTTTCCTTTCTCCTTTGTTTTAGCTCCTTTTTGAGAACCGTCTTTCCATTATAAAATTTAGGTTTCCAATTTAATAAAATGCCTTTGGAATCACTCAAATTGGAGCTAAAACCTTCTCGAACGAATCTGTCAAAGTTCGGGTACACCGACATTGAAAAACGTCCATCGAAGGGGATTTAACTGTCCCGGGCTTCCCATGATTTTTAGGGCCTCTGAGAACCCTAGAGAACTCAAAACTTTGATTTAAAAAGCCCTCTTATGTAAATTCCAAAAATTGTTCAAAATTACGAAAATGTCATTACATTTTGTACGGTTTTTGTCAAAATTTATTTTTTCATTCTAGCTCCGTTTTTCCTTTTGTCTGAGGCTAGGATTCTTATTTTTAGGAGTCTAGAGTGTTGCTCAAATTTTTTGGGACCTTAACTAATTCATTCAGGGGACTTGCTTTGAAAACACATCCATTTCTATCGCTTAACAAAAACAGGACATTACACCATTCCACCATGCTACTAGCTATGGTATCAAAGCCTAACAAAGGTTCTCATCTAAGAGAAGTCAAAGAAGTAACTTGATTCATTGTTGATGCGATGAAGGGAAGTAAGGAAAAACACATAAATATGGAATCCTCATCATCATCACCATAATTTCCATCATAATCATCCCCATCATTTTTTAATAGTTTATAAAAAATTAATTCATTTTTATTTAAAAAATAGTAATACTTCAATAATCATTCATTATTCACATCCTTTTAAAAAATTTTGCATCATATATATAATATAACTACTTATTATCTTTAATCAAAGAAATACTTCAAGCATAGTCTAGCTTATAACCATGTGCTATACAACCAACTATGGTATCAAAGCCTAATAAAGGTTCTCACCTAAAAGAAGTCAAAGAGGTAACTTGATTCACTATTGATGCGATCAAGGGTAGTAAGGAAGAACACTTAAACCTGGAATCCCCATCATCATCACCTACTCCTCAAGAATTAGTACACCTTTCTTCATCTCTCTCTCTCTCCCTCTTTTTTTCTCTTCATTTAGAACTATATATTTCCTTAAAAGTAGATAATCCATGGAATTTTCTTATGCCCAAAAATATCTTAGATTATTGAGATTGTTTCCCCTCTTCTTAGTGATTATAATATTTACCAACAAATGCATTCTTACATCTAGAATGTGAGGCATTTAAACTCCTCTAACAAACTTATGGGAATTAGAGAACTCATTCAAGCCTTCAAACTTGAGCAATGTGCTCTCATGGCAATTCCAAAATAATAATATATCACCCTTGCCATCTTAGAACAACTAGTTTAGTACTGGAAAATTAAAGGATACATCCACTTTCATTTGGGAGCCATCAAGCTACTCCTTGCCCTTCATGGACAAAAGGGACTACTTGTTAATGCTAGACTTACTCTTTTAGACACCACATATACCAATTACTAACATGTTGTTATTAGAACAACTTTGACCACCCTAAGTGTATGAAATGTACTTCTCATTTTCTACCCTCGTTTAACATTAGGTTGGCATATCCAACCCTAGCCACTAAGCTTAAGGTTAAAGTTTGACTCACAAATGCTGAATAGATATCTATAGCCCAAGAAACTACTCTTCATCACCAACTAGCCTTTAGACTCCAAAACCACTCTTTAGACCTACAATCATCAATTTTTCCTTGGATGCTTTACTTCTTGTAGCTAATTTTGATGAAAACCCAACCATCATTTATATCCTAAAGCATATCTTGAGAAATGACTTGTTAAGACTCATAACTTTGGAATGATTGACCAATTATGCAAATTATCTTCAAATAAGATATCTAATCTGTCTAGTAACATACCTAACCATTAAAAAGGAAGCTAATGGACTTGTTAGAACCACTATCAAGAGCCTTAAGGAAGAAAGAACATCACAACAACCTTTAGTTTTTTAATGCCACAAAAACATTTCTACCCCTATTAAGAACCTTAACCTATCCATGAAATCATAGCAACCATCACCCTAGTAATTAAGCAAACAAAGATCCTAGTCCAGAGTTTCGCAATAAATAAGGAAAGGGTTCTCACAAAAAAAAAAGTAGAGGACGTTTCATATCAAGTGCCAATCCTAATCTTTTTGACCTTGGTTGCATATGCTAGATGTAACATCATGAATTTATAGCTTTGCCTTATGCTATTTCTAAGTCTCATGCCATGTATTTCTTAAGAACACAAGGAAATGACATATAAAAAGTGAATATTTTTGTGTTACGGAGGGGATAAAATTTCCATTCAGTATCTCTTAGACCATGTGAGCTCATGTATCACATTCTCATATTTAATTATATAGATACAACACAAATCCATCACCAAAAGTGGCCTAGAACTTGTGCAAGTGCAAGAAATACACAATTCATAGTTGTAGCCTCGGCCAGAATTTTCCCTTTTCTATCACAAATTTTGAAAAATCATAACTAATTTTAGAAAAATCAAAATATGCATTCTTTACCATTCTGGAAAGCTATAGATGTCAAATTTATGGTAAAAGTAATTCCAAGTCATGGAACATTAAGCAAAAGCCATTTGACATTCAAAAAGCACTCAAGGTTGTAACTGTCTGGGCTACTATCACAGGTTACTATCATAAACTTTGGAAATTCATAACTAATTCTTTAAAAATCTAAATCATGTAAATTTAGTCAATCTAAGAAGCTACAAATGTTAAATATAAAGAAAAAAATATCTCTATACCATACCAAGACCATCTGGGAACTGAATTATGATAGAACAGTATTGGAGGTCCAGTGGCGCTACTGGTACTGATAGTAAATTTTAAAAATTCATAACTCTCTGGTCAGACCTCCAAATAAGGTGATCTTGGTGGCTACAAAAATATTATAATCTCTAGTTTATTTTTGTAAAATTTCACAAGAATTGGACACCATTTGGCTATCAGATGACATAAAATATAGAACTGACTATATGAATAGTACATGCACCAGAATATCAACAAAATCCCAACTTTGAAAATTCATAATTAATTCTGTAGAGTATCAATTTTTTTGCACTTTAGCTTTTCAAAAAGATCTCAATGAGCCCTACATGTCTGCCAAATTTTATGGGAAGATTCATTCATTTGGTCAGTTTGTGTTATAGGGTTCTGGTTTGATCATTTTTATGGTCTTAACTAGCATCAAAGTGTCCAATTGTACTTCCTAAGCTTGTGTGGCCATTTGAGCACGTAGGATTGCACCAAAATGACTCTTTAAACTTGTCTTAAAGGTACATAAACCCATATTTCTCAAACTCACTCTCTCACCCCATGCCTTACACAAGATTTCATACACTTTCTCTTGTCATTCAATACCTAAAAACTACATTATCATTCATATGGCACTAAAGCTCATACATACATCAAATATATGGGTATTTACACATGTTCGAATAGATACATAACAATTTCATCATGGGATTACATCATATGCCATGTGTATGGCTACAAGAGACAAAACTAGGCCTTTTCATGTATTTTGATGTCAATCTTCTTCTCCTTGGCTTAGTAGCTTCCATTATCTTGCTCAATTGTTCCACCTAAGATGTTAAGACATTGGAGAGAAGGGGATGAGATTCAAAGAATCCCAATAGCTCATCTCCCATTCAATCATATATAAAGTATGCAATACAAGCCTTGAAAATACATGCACGGACATATTAAAATATGTGAACATTCAAGAAACATTATTGGCATTTGATCAAGTCATACATAGCATACATAGGCTTGCCAAGTAAGTGGATTAGCCTCACCCATTCACTTATGGATTTTGGACTTGCCTCACTTATTTTCTCTAAGAGGTTTTAACTCAACCTTACTCTTAGGAGTCAACTTCACTTTTGAGAGATTCTTTACTTTGTCTCAACCAAATTTAAGGGTTTTTAGCTTCTCCACACTCAAGGAAACCAAAGCAAACATATAAAACATCAATTACATGCATAAATCATCATCATAGTACCTGGAATAAAAGCTTATGCTAAAATACTTTTCATAGCTTGAAACATACATACACATATTCAAAGACAATGTAAGCACACAATCATGTATGAAAGAAGGTGGAGAGAGTTACCTTGCTTGCATTTACACACTTTTTCCTTGAAACTTGAGTCTTCTCCCTTGACTTCACACATCCAAAGAGGTGGAGATCATTTCTCTTGGCTTAGGAACATCATATGGAAGCTAATTAAACTCTTGAATTAAATTCTAAGGCCATACATTTACTAAAAAAGCTAGGTGGTTCATATGGTCCTCTTATGGCTCCATAATACACTTAATAAAGAAACCTTAAGAAAATGTCATCTTGGCTTAATTCTCTCCATCTATTTATGATTCTTGACTCTATTTAAACCTCTTGGAGTCATCACACAATCAATTCAAGGAGCTTAGTTAGGTGTTGCTTCTTTAAGCCATATTATGGAACATATAAGGCCATCTCACTTTCTATGGTTTCTAAAATTTTTCCAAGGCTTCCTCTCATACTCTTCCATCATACATGATGTAAAACTAAGCTTAGAAGGAATCAAAACACTCCCTAGGTACATGAACTCTCCTTAGCCTAAGCTATGCTTCCATATGGCACCAATGGAGTTGTTTTAATTTCTTTGATGGGAGAAGCATGTGGGAGGCTCTCTTGGTGTCTTAAGAACTCATATATATTCTTAGACAACTTAAATTACTATTAGGAAGCTTCATCTTAGCCTAGGTGCAACTAAATCCCTAAATTTCATAACTTGCATTCTAAAGCTCTCTTTTCAATTCTAGTTGTATATTCTTAATCCTCACACTCCATAACCTTTGGTTCCATCAAGAACACATAAATAAAGACTCTCCTCCTTATTTTCTCTCTCTAGATCGAAGCTTAAATGACTTGAAAATATAAGATTTTGTAAGTGTTTTAAGTAAAGTCTTACCTTAAAATAGAGTTCTCTTCATGTAGATTATTTTTCACCGATTGATTTCTTAAAAAGAGTTTCTTTTTGACTTGGGTTAGACCTGAATTTTCAAGTTTTCAAGAAAAAAAAATACCATTAGAGAGCTCTTAGAGAGAGGTCTTAGAGAAAGGAACAACTTTCCTAACTGGCGTGAGATGAAACGGGGCCGTTTACTTACTTAAATGGAAGCTTAAACTTCTTCTCTCTCTCCCCTCTTGATGTCACACCATGGCTGCCCATTTTTTGTAAATGGAAGCTTGGAGAAGGTGATGAGGTGTAATCTTACTTAAGAAGTCTCTTTTATAATTTTTTAAAATGACCAT
>JAIUCV010001859.1:12500-60937 GCA_026724425.1 Erythrophleum ivorense | reverse complement strand
TGGTCAGGCGAATCAGGCCTTGGCGAGGCGAAGGGCTAATTCCTTAAATTGCCAGTAACAGCAATCTGAACCCATCCACATCCAATGATGGAAGTGACGCTTGCTTGTCTCGCTCTCATATTGGAAGGCTAGGTTTGGAACCCTCTAGAAACTGAATCGCTAGAAAGATCTCTTTTTTCGTTTAAACCAAGTGGGCCCTAAACCAAAGCTCCTGATCACCTGCGCGAGACTATCTCCTTCCTGAAGTCAGGAAGTCAGTAGCCCAATCAATCTCTAAGGCAGTTGCTAGTTTCTTACTAATAGGCTCACGAACGGAACCAACAATCAGTCTTGAATCTTTCCCGTAGGACAGTGAAGTTACATGAAGTTACAGAAAAATAATCATACCTGAAGGAAGGAGAATCAGATAAATCAGAGTTCCGATTCCTTTATTTCACTATTTCTGCGATATTTCACTATATTCTGTAAGCGAAGGAAAGAGAATAGCAAGCGTAAGCTTTTGAATCGAACTGGTGTAATATTGAATTTCTTATGAACCCTAGGAGAGTGAAGTGATTAAACAAGCAAGGGACTGAGCAGCTATCAAGCCGATAGGGAGAGGATGGAACTTGTAGCAAGCGCAGGAAAGCTACAGCTTTGGAAGAGAATTGCTAGTTGCAGAATAAGATGCAGAATCAGTTTCAGAAGAAGAATCAGTTTCAGAATAAAGGTAAGCAGTTGCTGTCCCCGAGGTCAGACTTTCTATCTTACTATTTTCAGTAGTCAACTTCCAAAGCTAAAGCTTAGTATGAAAAAGCTTACTCTGATCCTAGTGAACTATCTTGCTTGAGCCCCTATCCCTGTCTAAGGCCCTAGCTTGTTCGGTCGAGTAACTGCGTAACCTCATTGACTGAAGTGCTAGTCAATTCCTCTTCTTGTCAGTCTCGCCCCTACCCTATCTATGGCCGTAGCTTGTTTCCTGTTTTTTTGTTACTTTGTCTTCAGCCACCGCTTGTTCTGTTGGTCGATCTATTCATTCACTCCTGTCTTTTCAGCCGAGTGGCTAGCTTTCATATTCCCTTGGAGACAGCTACCTTTACTTGCTCACTTATAGGGCTCACTCTTTCTGCTATCGCGCCTCTCACTGGGCATTCTCTATTACCTGTTCTGTCGGTGAAAAGAACTAGCATTACCCTAGCTAGAAGCTGAAGGGAATGAATGAGAATGAGCTTAGCTTTCTAAGCCAAGGGTAGCCATTCTAGCAATCTCATACCTCTCCTTGCCTTATCGAATAGGGGCGAGCAATTCATACCTTACTTTTTAAAGCAAGCAATTGAAGACATTTCTCTAGCTGATAGCAGATTCATAAAAAAGACCAATCTATCTTATATCGTTCCTGGATTAAGTTACCAGTTACCTAATATGCCCAGCTGGCTCAACCCTCTCCCTATCGGTCTTAGTCAACTGCCGGGTCAGGAAGCCTTTCTTTCGCAAACTCAGCACTCCACCGGTCAATGACCTCAACTTCAAACTATTCCCTCTCCCAGACAGCAGCTTACAGCTAAAGCATATTCAGATAACTCCATACCCTCTCCCTCTGGTCGAGATACTTCATACCCTCATATCAAGGGTAGGCCGGCCTTATTAAGAAGGAAATTAGACATTATCGAAGCTTAGCCACTGCTTCCACCGCTCCTTTCGCTTAGAATGATTTCATACCTGCTTTCTTCTTTGCTCACTGAACTTGAGCTTGAGCTATAGGATTTCTGGTTGATTTATCTCCTGCGCGTTATGTATTCTATTTCTATTATATTACCAGTTCGTTCGACTTCTCCTCTTCAGACGTGTCTGTTCTCGGATCCGCTATCCCAATAAATAGGCCTTGCCAACTTTCTAGCTCTAGCCAACTACGTACCTCTCAGGCTTAAAAGGGATAGGGCGGCTTCCTCTCCTCTTGACTCCGCGGATAAAACATACATATCCAGAGCCCATCAACTCTCAGGCTCTGCAAGGCTTACACGACTTCTGCACCGGTTTTCGCGCAGCCCTTCTTTGTGAACGATAAAAATCATCATTTCCTATCGGGAGATCCCCTAACGTACGTAATATCGTATCTCTCCTTTCTTTCTTTGCTGTTCACTCACGCGATATTGCTGGATCGGGCTTTCGCCCTTAAACCAATAGGAGGAAATGAAATTCAATACTAGTATCGTATCGGATCGAGATATTGGTACGGATATGGATCGATTGCTACTGCAGGGATAATAAATGCAGACCGCTCTCGCGGGTATGCCAGGTTAGGCACTCGAGACTAGCAACTTTGGTCTGATTTCCTCGAGCACAGTCCTGGAACAAAGAGAAGAGGGTTAACTGATATTGAAACGGTCTCCCGTTCACAACACTAGTCCCCTCCCGTCTTCAGAGATCATTGCAAAACAGTAGACCTAGTAAAGCGCATTGCAATAGACCTAGCTAGTAAAGCGCAACGACATCCGCATTTGTCTCATTGAAAAGACAACGTTACGGTGACAAAGACACAGCCCTTCTTGATTAGGCGACGACTGCCTTTGGCCACCGGGGATGGGGATCTCCTCAGAAGAGAAATACCTTGATTAATCAGAAGAGACCAGACCGGGAACGTATTGTGACGAGGGCAGGCGGCCTTCACCTTCATCCGAACTAGACTAGATAAGGCGCGTTACGTTGTTTTCTATGCGAGCAAAGAACGATGAATTCCTTTGTACAATACGTTTTTCTTTCACACCAGCCCAGAACGGACAGCTGATACAGCTAACGAAGTAGGACTATTCCAATCCTACCCGTGAAAGAAAGAAGGAGAGGGATAGGTAGGCAGCTCGAGCTAATAAGCTGTACCGAACAAGCAGCAAGGGCTTTAGACGATAGGGGGCTGCGCGAAATCCGATAGCGAGAGGTTGCTTTACTATGTATCTCTCCCTCCCGATAGGGAACACAAGCACCGGCCTTATTACACGGGATAGGGGCCTTTTTTCAGGATAAGGGCACGGGACCAGTCTTTCCTGTTGGAGGATGATATCCCAGCAGTTGCTGGAGAGTCAACCTCTTTTTCTTCTGCCAATTCTGCTTTAGACGGGAGGGATTGGGGCGCACTAGCGCCAAAGCCTAAGAGATAGCGCTAGCGCTAATTTGGATGGAAAAATTGTTCTCGACCGGGACTTACTAATCTAATGATGTCAAGAAAAGGCAAGGGCGGCCCGTAAAAGAAAGATTTCCTCTGCCCTAAGCTAAGATGGATCAAAGTAGGGCAAAAGATTTCCTCTATCAATGACAATGAATGTGACCTCAGGGGAGGAAGAAAGTTGAACAACAAACTGGCCTAAAAGACTAATGAAGACGCTTAGCCTTTGAGCTCAATTGATTAACGAGAAGCACCTGCCCCTTAATTAAAAATAAATAGTCTTGTCCTTTGAACCGGTTTAGCCGGGATTTCTGGTTCCGTTCCCTATCCTGGAGAGTAGGTTTTCCCTTCTTTCTGGGAAGAGTGACCTGGAGGGAGAGTAGCCCCATTAGTCCGTCTTCTATTTATACTATACAGGGGAGACCAAGATAAGATAGCGGAGATTCGAAAGATTCGAACTTGGAGCAAGAATGGGATTCGAAATGCAGCAAGCACATGTAGTTTGTAGTTCGTCCCTCTCGGCCTGTAAGATTTAGGGAGAGCTCGCCCCCCTATCATCTAAGGCTCTTGGTTCGGTTCACTTCACTTGAGCTAAATAAAGGCCCCACACTAGCAATACGAGAATAAAAATCAAAATGTAGAGAAGTTATTATTTCTTGGCCGTAACTTCGGTCAATCAGTCTAGTCTATTCTTCAGTCCATCCGTACCCGGCCCTAAACGGGATAGGTGACTGAGTGAACTTCTATAAGCTATCGGTACTGCTAATTCAATCCTATCGCTAACATGAGCCCCTTTCCCGCACCGGCTTTCTTTCGTCCCTACCCCGCCTATATAAAGGGCCCTTGCTTCTTGCTTCGCTCGAGCGCCATATTATAAGGCCTAAAGCTTACTCTGACAAAAGGTCTTTTCCGCCTATAACTATAACTCTCACTTTCGAGTCCAGCAAGAAAACGTATGCGCAAGCAAGAAAACGGATGGATGCGCTACGCCTTTCTACTAAAGTGTGGGCTTTCACGCAGCCTTTATCTGGTCGATGGAATGTAGTTAAGTCTGCACCCTCTTCCCCTCTTTCCCCCCACTCCAGCAATTTTCACTCCATCAACTGCTTTCTAAAGGAAAGGCTCGGCTGCTTATTCGAAATCGCCTGCTTTGCTTAAAAGACCGCTAATGCCATATGCCCTATTGGAGATTCCAACCCAACTATGTAATATCCCAAATTTGTAATATTACATCACTTCACTCAGGTTTTACCCAGCGGAGCTAGTACCAGTCGTCCGGTCCATAACTACAACTACTGATCAGGGAATCGACTGCTCTATTGTCCCTTGCTTCTTCCCACTTTAGGAGCGAGTAACTCTCTACCTCGTATAACAAGGAAGAAAGAAATATCCCTTCTTTCTTTGGCTTCGGACTATCGTATCGGTTGAGCCTGAGGAAGTGACTTCGAAAGTAAGGGAAAAAGAGTTCTGACTTTGATTCGAGTTCTGACTTAGAGTTCGGTCCCGGATGGCTACTGTGCCTAGGCCTAGAAAAAGTCTTCCTAAGATAAGGCTAAGGTTAGAAGGTATCCATCTAAGCAAGAAAACTCTCCTGCGAGTTAGCGCCAACCAGTTCAATTCTTTGTATTGGTAGCTATAGGCTTTTTTCTAAAGCCGCTTTTATCTATCGGATAAGGCCCTTGCAACTAAAGAAAGGGAAGAAGGGGGCTTGGGATGATAGTCTCGGTCTTCTCGAAAGAAAGGCAGGGTAAGCAACTCCATCAAGATCAAGAGGAATTTACAGGTCGTCGCCCCTACAAGAAAAGGCGGAAAAGACATTACACTCAGACACAGGACCAGGAACAGGACCGGACCTCCTTCCTCTTCCTGACCTACCATCAAATGAAAGACAGAGCAGGCAAAACAAGTCCTCTCCTCGGAAGTCAGAATCTCTAACCCAAGCGGTCTAAGCAGCGCAAGAATAGCATTGATGAATACTGTACTCGGGAGAAAGGTCGTCTGTCTATGGGAAAGGAAAATCCCGGTGGCTAACCGGGTTCAAAGGACTAGCTGAATAGAAATGGGATTCAGTGACTGGACAGATCAGTTCTGTTCCGCGACCTTCGGGCAACCAATATTTTTGCCAATTCAGGCACCCTCGGGCAACCTGCTTTCGGGCATGATCCATCCCTCTCTAAAACCTGGTTTTTCCCTCTTCTTCTTAATAAGGGAGTACTAAGATTAATGGAACTGAACAGATTGGATTGGGTTGATGATTGGTCTCAAGCAAGCAATTAATTGAATTGCATAGGTAAGGTAGCGAGCATCTTCTAGAATATAATCTCTGATGGTATCTATTCAACGACAGTCTCCATTCTAGGATTGAGAAAGCGGCAGGCCCAAAGAGCTCTACACTAGTGCCTTGCGAGGTCGTAGAGCCGGTAACCTTAGATCGCCTAAGATCGAATGGTGGATTGAAACGGAAAAGATAGATATAGAACGTGTTCCGTGATTACATTCTAGTCAGTCTTTACTTAACTCGAAACCGCCTACAAACAAGAAATTGATTCGTAATGGTAGAAAACGGCGCACGGACCGTACTAGAGTTTAATCTTCCCAGAAGCAAGTAGTAGGCCCACGTCTTTCAACGAGAACACAAAAATCTTGCATCTTTCTTTCTCCCACGTAGTTCGTTGGTCAACAACCAACCACACTCTGGTGATAGCCCTGTAGATTCGTTCCCATGGTTCGATCCTTCCCAGTAAAACGCGGCGTTCAGAACCAGCCTTGAAGTGAATGAATTAGAAAGAAATAAAAAAATGAAAAAAAAAAAAGTTTTGCGATCACTGAAGGAAAAGTTGGTCATAAATTTGGAGAGTTTGCTTCTACACGGAAACGAAGACTTTCGAGAACAAATATTAAAGCGGGAAGAAAAAAGGAGAAAAAGTAAAAATAAGGCGCATATGGCACAAAAAGGAAATCCGATTTCGGTAAGGCGTGGAATGTCTAATTTTTTGATCAGAATTTCGATCCTTGTCTTATTCCTTTTTTCCGTATTCACCCTATGCTACTCCTTCTCTCTTGTACTCGACTTGGATTGAGTCTGATTTGGGTCAAACTGAAATCCATGCTCCTGGGGAGAACGATCCGCCTGCTCTTTAGTCGGCTTCTTGGTTGGGGACGTTCCCCTCATTGTTCTTCTTTGTCTGGTTTCGGCCTGGGGGGGGTCTACTTTGCACATGCAGGATCCCGCAGGAGGTCAACCTGCTGCCAATCCTGCAGCGGAGCAACCCTCCAACGTGCCTTCAGGCGCATCGACCTCGGGCTTGAGAAGTTTCGAGGAACGTGTCTTGTTGGAACCGATGCCATCTTTGGGCGAATCAGCGAAGCTAGCGTGAATCAGGAACCAGTGATTCCCGAACTGGAGCCTCCGCTGCTCGATGAGAACACCCGGCGAGCGGAGATCGCTGATCGGATTGAGGGCGAATTGGTGGGGGATAG
The DNA here is from genome assembly GCA_026724425.1 of Erythrophleum ivorense. Taxonomy (NCBI): domain Eukaryota; kingdom Viridiplantae; phylum Streptophyta; class Magnoliopsida; order Fabales; family Fabaceae; genus Erythrophleum; species Erythrophleum ivorense. The sequence goes on along the minus strand of JAIUCV010001859.1, from coordinate 54,321 downwards.
CTTATAACGAGCGAATCCTCGACTCCTTCGTCGGAGTCAACTGGCAATCGAAAGGCACATAGAGGCCGCACTTGTGGCGGACGGGTATTCCCCTCAAGTTGTCTTTGAAAAAAGACATCAGATCCGGGGCTTTATTTTCTACCCGACTGGACGTGCCCTTAGTGAGGACGCTTACGCGGGTTATCTTACCCAAATTGCCAATTTTGGTACAAGGCAAAGCGTTCCCTATCAGCGTGTGATCCGAGCCGTCCATAACTCTCATCTCTTTTTAGATTAGATATTCTTCGTTTTTTTCTTTCATTCAACCAACTATCTTTTTGAAGCGGATAGTTAACAGTGCTCATTCTATAGATACTTTATGTAAAAGCCAACTCATGTTTCCACTCTATTTTCATTACGAAGATGTATCACGTCAGGATCCGTTGCTCAAACCGAATCACGCCAACGTTATGGAAGTTCCTGGATCGTTTGAAATAAGAGTAGTACCAAAGGCACCCTATGATTTCATAATAAAAAATGGAAAATTGGCTATGGAGATTCCGCGCGGTCAGAAATTCATACAGACACAAAGGGGTTCGACAGGAAAGTCGTTTCGATCCAATCCATTCTTGGGGTCAAATAAAGACAAAGGATATGTCAGTGACCTAGCACGACAAAGCACTCTCCGAGGGCATGGAATGTCTAATTTTTCGGTCAGAATCTCGACAGTAATGTCTCTGTTAGATTCTCCGGTCGAAATACGGGAAAACTCCATTCAATTCTCGATGGAACGGAGTTTTGCGAATTCTCCCCCGGAACTGGAAGATCATTTCGAGATCTTCGAACATATTCGAGGGTTCAATGTGACTATTGTCACTTCGGCCAACACACAAGATGAGACTTTACCACCGTGGAGCGGCTTTTTGCAAAAAGATGAGGGGGAAACCCAGTAAGAGATGTCGGAGAAGCGAAATATACGAGATCACAAACGTAGATTGCTCGCGGCTAAATATGAATTGAGACGAAAGCTTTATAAAGCCTTTTGTAAAGATTCCGATCTTCCTAGTGATATGCGGGACAAACTTCGTTATAAGTTGTCCCAAGTTGCCAAGAAATAGTTCCTTTGCACGAGTAAGAAACCGATGTATTTCCACGGGTCGCCCTCGTTCCGTATATGAGTTCTTTCGAATTTCTCGTATCGTTTTTCGTGGATTAGCATCTCGAGGTCCTTTGATGGGCATAAAGAAATCGTCTTGGTAGCAACCGCCAAACCAATAGAACAAGGGTTAGCTCTGCAGCTGGTCCACAAGCAAGGTAAGTAGGTCCATTACCGGCCGGCTCCGGACCGAAAAAGACCTAACGGACTAATCCCTTATCTCGGATCGGAGATGCTAACGGGGCGGGAATCGAAGTGGGGGGACCTCTCTACCGCCTGTGTCTATCTCCTGTCAAGTATGCTCCCCAGACATAGACTACGTACAGGGTAGTACTCTTGGAAAGATATAATATCACCGCGTGAACATAACATTAAATTACGAATGTAACTCCCGAGGGATCGACCACTATTCTAAATAAAGTAAGGCGGAGAACTGTTGTTCATTGGAGCGCCGGAGTGCGGAGGTTGTTCCCATCATTGAAGTCAGAGTGTGGGACTGAGCCTTCCGAATGATAAAGAAAAAAAAAGTGCTTAGTTTCGCCAACGCAAATATCATATTGACTTTCTCTCGCCCAACTTCTAAGGATAGATAGAAAAGGTTGGAGAGAGTGACTTTCTGAAATTCTCTCCTTTCTAAAGCTGCGCAAGGCGGCCCCCTCATTAAAGGGTAAAAAGAAGAGGGAACAAGAATTGCCACCCTGGAAACAAGATCCATGACCGAATTACTATCATCTGTTTCTTACCGAAATCACTTCTCAGCTCATTCATATAATTGGCGTTGCGGCTAGTCCGCTCATCGTTCTTATAACGTATCGGGCATTTCGCACGAGGGGATGACCGACATGGAAATGGAAAATCGGCTTTGGGACATTTGTTTTGATACGGCCAATCGCAGATTGAAAGAAGAATTCACGAATTAGTACTTCGTTTTTATGGTGATCACTTTTCTCTTCCCGCCTGGACTCACCTTTGAACAAATTGGCATCTACGTTCATAAGAATTCCCGGTCCTTGGAGCACCTTCTTCCTATATATCGAAAGATTTCGGAATTAGGTCTCGGGAGTGAGGAATTTCAACAAGTTGTTCAATTAATTGAACACTTTATGTAGGTGAAAATTAGAGGTGAGTTCGGTTCGAGAAGTTTTCGCCTTAGTGCAAGCACGTCGTACTTCATACTTCCCAAGTAAGCAAGTAAACTACCTTTTTATTCGCTTAGTAGCTTAACTCTTTCTACTGGACTTGTTGTTATTCGCAGTTCCCCTAGCTTGCGGGTTATTGTCCACGTCATCTATAAATTCTTTATAGTCTCTGAAGCTGGCTTTCACTGCTCTCTCTTTCGCTGCTACAATTTCTTTAGCACGAGGGAATCAAGACTGAGATTAGGATGATGCCCGAAGGCGCAGGCACACCGAAACTAATGAAAGGAAAGATTCACTAATCCGTTCTCGCAAAGTTCTCTTTGATAAGAGGATATGAAAGACTTTCGCCCATTCCCTTTTGGTGATCTATCCTATTAGCTGATTTCAGTCCCTGATCCCAGCTTGTACCAAATTGACTTTGCTGCAAACCGCCTTGACCTTACCTGGGCACTTAAACTATCTTACTCCGCCCCGCGCCAGCAGGGACGGATACAGCTTACCAAACTACCAATAAGTCTTTCTCTGTTCCAGTTTCACTCGTTCGATTACCAGTTCTTTCCTTATAGTGCCAATTTTCCTGCTGAAAAAGCACCATGGGAGGCCTATTCCGACTTAAGATATTAAAATGAGAAATTGTGCTGATCTCGTGGCCGTAGAAAGAAATCTTTCGTTTTTTACGCTTACCAGTTCCTTATCAGAATCTTGATTGAGGAATTTTATATCGGCTTAAAAAGTTATTACTGTTACTGCACCATCGGCTTTCTTCGCTTAACCCGCCGAAACTGTATAATGAAAAGATGGAGTTGATTTGTAAACCTTCTATTCGAACCGTAGAAATGGATACGGTAAAGACTCAACAATAAAACTAAGAGCTAATACCAGGCGAATACTGCTCCTTACTCTGAGTTCCAGACTCGAGCTTCCTACAATCCTACTATTTTTTTTTCGATTATCTAAGTCATTGCATCCCATTCGTGCACAAGACCATAGATTGTCAACTGATGAAAGAAGTCCTCCCTTACCCTAAGGAAGTTAATTCGGGGATTGATACCGTACTCGCAGCGTAGGGATGAAAAGGAATGGATCAAAGCCAATCTATGGATCCAGATTGGATGGACTACACAAGATCTCTCCTTTCTTTTCTATAGGATCTCGGGAATTGCTTTAGAGATGGATTCCGCTGTCTAATCCTAAGGATAGTGCGCCTCCTCTGGGGCCCACCTTTCTAATCAACAATAGAAGAGTGCGCCCCCTTTTAGGGGGGTTCCCTTCTTTATACCTGGACTGAGACCTCTTTTCCCCAAAAGGAATTAGTATTTAAACTAAAAATCTGTAACAAGCACTTTCGTCGTCGCCTCCTTTCTTTGCCCTCCGGTCCACTCATTGCGGGCAAGGAAAAAAAGAAAGACTGACACAAGCCCCAGCTCCAAAAGAAAAGAGACCGTTGGCATAGATCGAATTACTGAATCGTAGTATACTGCCCACTGGGAGGATAAAAAAGGACGGATCTTCGGATTCCTTTTGGGGATTTTTCCCATTACCCTTATGGGATCCCGTTCATTACATTTTGGATTCGTCTTCCGCCTGAAACTAAGAATCCATAGTTCGACTAGTTGAAAGTACGACAAAGGCTCACTCCTAGCTACTAGATATAGATAGGTAAGAAGCCAGCGAAATACAAGTCCAATTATTTCTCTAGTCAAGTTAAAGTCTGATTCCTTTACTACCTGAAGCTGCTAACAAAGAACTTCTATTTCCACGGAATCTATATCCGGACAAAGCCTTCAACTTCCGTCCCACTTCTCTATCTGTCAAATCCCCTTTCTACCTAGGTGTAACCCTTGATAATCCGTCTTCCTAGAAATGCCTCAACCTTCGATCTGAAACCCTTCGACTTCGATCGGCCTAAGAAGCTAAGAAGGAGGATCGTGGTCTTATTTGTTTATCCTACCGTCTCTGGAACTACAGGAAGGCTACGCCCTTTAGCTACCTGGGTGAGCGCCTCTTGGCATATTCACTCCTAAACCCCTCCACTCATGAACTCTAGGCTGGCTTGAAGAAAGACCTTCCAGGAGCTCTACATCACCACCCTATATATGGGATTGATTGAGCCGGCATTCTTGCTAATTCAATGTGGGAATTCCTACGAACATACCATACATGGACAAATGAGCGGCTACCACATACGAAAGATTGAATAAAAGATCGAAGAGAAGGATCAAAGAGCTGACTAGTTAGAGTCTGGTATGAAGTACTTAGTACTTGTGCTAAGGTAGTTTACTTGCTTACTTGTTAGAGTAAGGAATTTCTTACTAAGCTACTAAGCTTTGGAAGTGAAACTTGCTTACTTGTGCTGTTAGAGAAAGGCGGCCAGTTCTAATCTAGAGAGTGGATCAACTACTTCCGTTCTGCGCTCGGGTAAGGCAGGCGGAAACTCCTTTCTTTATAAGGCGGCTTAGCTTTAGCTGCGGGTGCGTATGAAAAAAGTAGGGATGAAAGCCCATTTCCGTACCATTCATTCGTGGAAGGGGCATAGCTTCATTCTATAAGTTTGACTTAAAGCGGGCTACCTTACATTCAAGGGGAAGACTCGAGGTAAGGGCTTAGTGCCAAAGAACCTACTCTTTCAAAACAAAGTCAAAAGCAGGTCTGATTCATGGCATTCCGAAAAGGCCTCATTTTGGGATGAAGAGGCGAGCTTGACTCGTTCGAAAAAAGAATGAATTTAGTGGAAAGTCTTTAGTTCCGGAATCTAGGCATCCGCGGATGAGTGATCCGCCTTTGAATCATCGGAAAAATCGCCGGATATGGAATGGCTTAAGTAGAACTAGTCCGGTGCCGCTCCTATCTCTAAAGGGCTGTCTATTTTCTTTAAGCTTTTCCAATCCTATATTCAATAGCTATTGACTCATCCGCTGGGATTGGAATGCTTGACTTGCTTTCAAAGCCTTTCTAGGCTAACTCTTCACTAGGCTAGCGAAGGAACTGACATTAGGGCAACAACTCCTGACTCGAGGTTGAGAATAGGATTCGATTGAAAAACGGGATCAATCAACATAAAGGGAAGTCCCCTCTTCCGATGCAGTTAGCTCGACTCGTGGTATAGCTCTTAATAGGCATGTAGCCGTAGGTGTTTTCTCTTCTTTCATCTCAAGCTCCCGGAGAAAGGCATCTAAGGGGACAATAGAGCAGCATTGAACACGCATCCAGCACCCCGAGTCACTACCATAAACTAGCGATATAGGAGGTAGACTGCAACCCCCGCTCCACAACGAGTGAAGAGACAATCCGCTCCTGAAAGAGCTCTCCTGAGCGACAACGGGAAGAACGAAGCGATAGAAGATCGCTGAGTGAATGAGATGCTAGCCGCGTATATGCTTAAGAAAGGGCTGATGCTATTGTGGATTCCAATCTCAATACCCTTCCCCCCCCCCCCCCTTTGCTGATCTATTTTCTATTCAACACACTCTGTTCTTTATTGCAGTTGCCTCAGCGCTTGGATTTCTTCTTCCATGGCCTGTCGCCAATGAGGATCAAAAACTGCTTCTTTTGAACTCAGAGGTTCACGAAGAGAGTGAACAGAGACAAGAAAGGACTGATATGATGAAGAAAAACAAACATATAGTATTTCTCCAAGAAGTGGAAATTGCCTAGCTAGTGCTTATGGGAAGGTTGGATCTGACCGGCTTGGCTCTTTGGTACCTGTGAATGAGCCTTCACTTTATCTACCTAACCGGCAATCCATCAATCTTACTACACTGGCAAGGAAAGATAGTTTAGGTAATTATAGGCAATTATGTACCCGAAAAAGAGAAGAGGTTCCCTCTTCTCTGCCCGGTCAGTCTGATCCTCTTTCTTTTGAATCAGCTGCTCTCTTTCCTGCTTATACGCCTTTACCGGAGCTGCTAAAGCAACTTTAGAATGACTTTCCTCTTGATTTCGCAAGACAGACAGAGATTGAATGAACGGAAAGTAACTGAACCCGAACTTCCTGAATGGACAGGGAGAATAGTAAAAGAAAATGGCATATATGCAAGTTGAACGATTGAAATGTCTCGTAGAAAAGGAATGCTCGAAAGGGAGAGTGAGAGATTAGATCTTTATAGTATCTATTCTCGATAGCTTATCTAGATTGATCTGTAAACTGTTTGTCTTCATACTAAGACCAAGACAATGGATCTGTTGTAACAGATCAACTAAACTAGATTTCACTGTATCTGGAAGTTCTGCTAAGAAAGCTGCTTTGAAGCAAGATCAGGTACCCTTATTTATATTCTTATCTCTAGCTTCTCTATAGCTAGCTATACTATATAATTAGCTATACAGCTTATAAGCTAGACAGCCATTAAAGTTCTATAGCTGAAAATAGCTATCTAGCTGCCAATTTCGAGTTCAATGGCTAACTCACAGACAGGATGGCATTGCTTCCAGTTAAATTCATCTCTCTTCCCTACTGCGTTTTTTTCCACCAAGAAGAGAACGAGCCATATCAGATCTAGCGAACAATGTCCCAAACAGACTACTCGATGAAGCTTTCTTTCCCGTATCACAGGCAGCTCACAGAGAGCTGTTTGACTGAATGGGATTCCAAGAAGATGCTCTTTTCAGCTTTGATGGAAGGAACCGATGCCAGTGAATCTGCTTCAATTGGACCGCTTCGCCCGGCTATAAGCTTCTGGGCGATGTTGTGCGCTTGAACATAATCCCACGTCGAGGGATGGGATTCGCTACCCGATTAGTCTCCCTTATGCTATTAGGCACCTTTTGTCTAGGCTTTTACCAAAAACTTTTTATTCATAGACTGAACTTGACAGGTTCCACTGCGGAAAACTCCTCGCTACACAAGTCGCGTCACTGCATTCGTTCAGCCGGGTCGCCAAAGCAGTGGTGATGAAGGCTGACAAGCACGATTGACCGAAACTGGAGTCTCACGAGGGATTTAGCAGTTCCGTGGCTGCATATTCAGTCGAGCACATGTGACTGAGTCGCCCGTACCTGAGCTCGAGAAACATTCCTTATACTGACCGAGTCTCCTCCGTTTCACGAGCAGTGGAGACAACGTTTCACACCTTGCCTTCGCTAACTGAGCTGACAAGTGTATGAATGAAGTCGAAGCAACAAGTGTACTTCGCTTTTCTTCCCCACTGCTTCGAAGCCGGAGGCAGACACGTGGGGTTCACTGGAAGGGAGAATGGCGGGAATGATTTCTTGCAATGTAATGGAACTCAAAGCCTGTTTCATAGGCTGTACTCGTACTCACCGGCTACACGGAACTCGTCTAAAAAGTTATCGTTAAGTCTGAGTGGTCGAGTTCATTTATGAACGGGCTATAGACAGAACTTGGTGGAGCCTTTGTAACTCGTATCCATAACCGTGAAGTTCAGTCTACGGAACGTAGACTTTATTCACAGCGGAACTTGTCTCTATTCCGCTATTCCCTTTGGTTTTAAGGCGAAACTCACTAAGGGGGGGCGGACTGCAATTCTAGTGAGGTTAGTCCTCTGTTTTGACCCGATTGGAGGCTGGGGAAGGGCACTCTTTCAAAAAACCCCCCACTTAAAACATATGGCGACCCCCCAGTCCACTTCCGTTTGTCCTTCTTTCTTGTGGTGGAACCTGGGATTCACCCTCCCAGAAGTGATTATCGCCAAAACAAAAAAAGACATCTTTAATTTTGGCCCTATCCCACAAGAGTCAAACTATAATAGTCTCTGACTCATATGGCGGCGGGGGCTGCGTTCCCCTCTCTTTCGTCGGTTAAGTGCTGGATGGGGAATGCATCGGTCGGCTATGTCCCTGGACCTCCTGGCTTCCCTGTCACGTCCGAACGTAATCAGAGAAGACCTGCCCAAGCACCACCTTGTGATCATTTAATATCCTATACAATCCAAGGAAAGAGTACCAGAAAGAAAAATTAAACCGTAACGTATCAGGGTAGTACGCCCTTTCCTAACCAGCTTCAAAAAGGTTCGTCGTACAATTTCGGCGATTACAAAAAAAGGAGTATATCCCTCTCCTTTAGTGTCTTTCCACTTCCGTCGTTCAGGAACAAACACTTCGCCTAATTCTTTTTAATCCCGGCCCGGCCCCCTGTTCATAGCGATTCCGGCGGATTGGGAAAATGGCGAGGATAGTGGTAATCTTCCCAGTCGTTCAGAAAATCTATGAACACCGGGGAGTTCACGTCGATCATGCTCAAAAGAACATAATCGAAGTGATCCGGGTCCACATTCTCAATGAATGCCGAAACGACTGCCCTAACATCTATTTCGTCAGGGTTCTAGTCTAACGACTTTAGCATAAGCGCGGCCTTCCTTATCATTTGCCTCTCAAATGAGACCAAATGATTACACATTTTTTGTTCCTCTATGCTCAGATTTCCCACTATAGGAATATTGGGGAAAAAAGCCCCATCCGAAGAAGGGAAACTGGCTGCTTCGTTTAGGTCTGGCAGAAGGAGTTGGTATGGTGACGGTGACAATAACCTTTTATAATAAGAAGTTTGTGGAATTGACGGTGACCCTTGATGTGACTAAGGCAGCTTTACAGTAGGTGTGAAAATGGAGGGGAATTCTATTGGGCTGAAGGCAGGTGACTTTGGGTTAGTGTTCAGTGACAATGGTAGCTAACATTACATGAGATGCGGTTGGAAGCGAGGCAGCAGTCTTTCTATGTTTTTCCACTCTAACGAAGTTTCTCTGGGTGAGCTTAGATGACCCGAAGCAATGACCAACTCAATTCTCTCCGCCCTTTGCGGAGGAGTTTCTTTTTCTTAAACAGTCCCGTCTCGAACCGGAGGCACCCACTAGTAGTAGGGGGAGCCCATAATTGACCCGGGTAGGCGAGCTTCACAGCTAGGGGCTATAGTTACCAGTTTCGAGTTACTTAGCGGGTATTCCCCAGCACGGCTTATGCGGATCTCTCTCTCTACTACCAGGGAACGGGTTAGAATCCCGGAGCACTACAGGCCTAACTTATTATTCGATATAATGAGAAGCACCTTTATTGAACTAGAACCCTTATCCCCCAACTGATCTACCCAGTAATGTGATGAGTTCCGACCTCGAAGGCCCAATCCTTCGTCGTACGGAATGAGTATGACTTGGCTACAAGGGAAACAAAGCGCCCAAGAGAGGGACGAAAGCAAATTTCTTTTTATTAAAATTGTGGTAGTCTAGGATTGTGCTTTTTCAGTAAAGACCCCAACGTATAAATCTATATAGATTCACCCAGAGCCCCATTGTGACCGCAATGCTGTTCTTGAAAAAGGGAATAGAAGTTAGGAAGACTACTAACGCTGGGCGGCCGGTGAGCTCAACCTCGAACCATCACGAACTTCGGTCCAATCAAATCAAAGCTTTTGTTCGGAATTGGGGGCTAGGGCCGGTTAGAACTCCCATTTCACGATCGTAGGTTTGAGTGGGTAGGGAGAACCCACCGTACCAAGACGATTGGCTGGTCTTGCTGATACCGGACCCCGTTATAACCCCAAGAAGGGCGGGCCAGTCTTCGGCTCTGGAGATGCGAGGCTTGATCCTACCATTGAAAGTGAGTATCCCGTTTCGACGACAGAGATAGAGCATTAGTTGCAACCCCACCTTAACGACCAAGAAGGGATGAATTCTCCGAGCAGAGAGTTTTCTTTCCAGTGACCAATCCATCACGATAAATAGGTAGACGTAATTGCTTTCTATAAGTAACTGCTATTGGAATAGGAGTGGACGTGTAGACAGCTATGACAGAAAACATATGCTTAACACATGTGAGTTAATGTCTCATATCCGCTTAACACGTATTAAACAGCGGATATGAGATTGGCTCGAGCCTGACTGCAGCTTTTGACTGGTAGAAAAAGTCGTCAAAATCCCCTTGCTCTCTCCCTTGCCTTAACCGACTGTACAGGTTGCCAATGAAATCCCTCTTTCTGACTTTCGAGTTGGTGAGTCACTCACTCCTCCACCAAGAGGTCAAGCCCTCCGTCCCTGCTGCTCTCATTGCAGCGTCGAAAGGGGTAGGGAAGGTTGAAAGTTAAGCCGAAGGAAAGAATCCGAGGGGAAGAGCCAGTGATGGCCTACTGTCCTTTATCTCTACACCGAACCGAATCTTAGGGTTACTTCACTACCTTTCCATCTTCATTGACCGAGTAGCTGGACAAAGAACAAAGGAAGGGTCAAAATCTCACCAATGGGGAGAAGACTTGCTGTCATCCCAGAAAGTGATCAAGAGCCGAACAGAGCATTCAAGATCGAAAGAAGTTGATGATCGCTTACCATGACGTGACAGGCTATCGAATTCAAAGATAGATTGATGGGAAGACCGAAACTTCCATAGCCTGAACTTTTCAAGTCTGATCCTCTGGAATACAGTCCATTGCCCCTCAAGGCTGAATAAGCACTTTCTGAACTTAGAAAAAGCATCCTATTTTGGCTTCTTTCAAAGGCGCATGCGGAGCGGAGAATAGAAGGCGAAGCATCAATGACAAGGCGAAGCATCAATGACACCCGCCACACCACTAAAGTCTTGTCTTTCTTTCTTTGCCTTTAGAAAGGATTCATTTGTAGATCCAGGAGTGCCTTTCTTTTGATGGGGAACTCTTTTCAGGGCAAATTCCTGTCCAAGGCAATAAAAGCTCTCCATCATTATTGCGAGTTCCTAATTCCTGGTGGATCACCCGAGCTTACTTTCGAAGGGAGGGGAAATCGATACATAAATCGAAATAAATTTCATCAAGGCTCTATCCGACTAAAGACGAACTGGGAATATTAGCTTATATGAAAGCATCGCCCGAAGGTGGCTCATTGATAGCTTTGCCACTGGAGCAGCTGACCAACCAAGCGCTACGAGCAGGGGGAATAGACTATCTCTAGTCCTATTTGCTAGAAGCTACCGTAGAAACGGAAAGAAAGAAGCTTGCACTACATAAAATAAACAAATAATTCGAACTGTCACAAGAGTAAAATGGAAAAAACCCCGGCCCCCTATTGATTTTCTCTTGAGCGATCGACCCTATAGCATGTTGGGAGATGGGGATGAAGCCGAAGAGTGGAATTCGTCAGCTGCTCTTTTTCCTATATTCCTTCAGATGGCCCTGCAACGTCTGCCCACTTACAGAGCAGGCCTTACTCTTGAGTAATTCTTTCCCATCCTCCCCTAGGGCCTGAGAAAGCAACTAGAGAAGGGAGTTCTACTTCTGAGTTCTGAGTTCAGAGTTTGTAGTTGGAGTTCCGAGTTGACTGAATTTTTTCTCCCGGGATAAGTAAAGTCCTCTTCTCTTGACCTTCCAAAGCAGTAATCAATGCGGAAGAAATTCTATGAAAAAAGCTTACTTAGGCTTGCTGGGAGAAGAATTCTCCTTTATAGCTATCCCTATGGCCGGAAGTGAAGAATGAATTTCAGTTGCTGAATAAAGGTAGGTCACAGGAGAAGAGAAGGAAGAAGGAGGAAAGTAGGGCTATAGATTGCCCTCAAGGATAAATCCACTTTCTTGCTCTATTTGACTATTGAGAATCGAGGTTTGAAACCTTCCAATGGGTAATCATACCCTACCAGTTCAAAAGCGAGTTTTTTCTTAAGGTTAAGGGAATTTGAGTTCCGAGTTCTGAGTTTGAGTTCAAGGCTAAGAAGGACTGTAACCGCTACCTTTCATATTCCCTCGGGGACTGCAACCTCGGGGACACTAAGACAGCTGGCACGCTTACCTGCCCTTGGGACTTTCATTCCAAATCCCTATCGGGGGAGCTGCTCTCACTGCTTCACTCACTATTTCACTCTCAGGCCATACGGAGGAGTTCAGTTCAAAATAGGACTACTGGGGAACGAAGGAGGAATGGAATATGGAATAGATTTTCATTAAGGACAAGCTACAGCGATGGAATTTCTTACTAAGCGAGAGGCACGGTGAGCAGCTCGAGTTCAATCCTAAAGCTTTGATGCCCAGGCAAGCAGACAAGCAGATGAATCTTCTTCGATTGCCTTCTTTTCCCACAATCCTTTCCTATTTGTCTTGTCAATAGCTTCAGCGATAGGACCTAATCAGGGTCACGAACGGAAGCAATATTAAGTCTTAATGAAACCAAACCCGTAGGAAAGTGAAGTTACAGAAGAATAAGAATGAATGAAGTTCGGAAATAGTCAGTCTCGAGCTGCTCTTCCTTGCTCTTGTTTCTAGCTCCTCTCTTTTCACTCCTCTCCCTATCGCTGGCTGCTATGCTGCTATCGATCCTTAGTGCTTGGTTGGGCTAAGGATTGAATTAGCTTAGTGTGAAACTAAGAAGAAGGAAGACTCCCATTCATTGATGTGAGCGATAAAGTTTCTGTAGCAAGAAAAGTCCAGCGCTAAGGAGCAGACGCTCAGTCCGTTGCTTGTTCACTTCACTCTCTGTAAGAGGTATAAGACTTATTGCTTAGCATGAGGTCTAGAAAAGGTACGGAGTCGCTCGACCATAGGGAGAGGGGTGAGTTATAAGGCAATATAGCATAGAACGAAATTCACTGATTCTATTACATGATTCTTATTAGCCTTCGTGACCAAAGAAGCAATTTCAATCCTCTCTAGTTAATCCCTAAATAATGATAGGCATAGCTCAGGAAGAATGGGATAAGACGTAAGAAGACAGCTTTCTTTCTTACTGAACTGATAAACCAACGGTTAACGATTCATATGGGATACCCAAGGGAAGGGAAGGGAAGGACTGTAACTACCCCGCAGGAAAAAAGAACTCCATAGATTGAGTAAAGTGACCTTTACGTAGGGAGAGGAATGAACTTTATAGCTCGAGAGATAGGAAAAGTCAGAGGCAGCAGTCCCAAGGGCAGGGAAAAGAGAAGAAGTTTTAAACAGCCAAAGAAGCAAGGGCTGAAGATCGAGTTTATCAAACAAGGAGTAGGCTCTGATATTGGAATGAAAGGCAGTACGGTACCACTCTCTCCTTTGAGGAGAGGAAGGGGAATGACATTCTCACATCACTCGCTCTAAGAATCAGACTTTCTTCTTTCCTTCTCGGAGCTCGACCAAACAATCAAAACTTCATTACGATAGCTTATTACGATAGCTCAAGTGAAGTGGATTAAGTTGAAGTTGAACTTTCTTCAGGAATTCTTATTTATTCTTCTTATCGTTCCAGTCTTCCTACCGTTTGTGAACAAGCTTCAACCCTCTCGCTTTGCCCAACCGATCAAAGAAAGGAATAGGGTTGAAAAGGCTGGAGGTAAGCATTGGTTTCTGCGGCCCACCCCGGGAGGAATTGCTTTCTGGCGAAAAGGCAGACCCTTTGATTGAATATACCTCGCTCAACGCTTAATAAACTAGAAGAAGAAGAACTAAACCAACAGGAATCAGAACTACGGGTTCTATCAAACTCATACCAGCTCCTCTTTATTCATCGACTGGCTTTGCTCCTGCCTTCGCTTACAGGAGAGAAATAGTAGTGGCCTGAAAGCGATTCTTACACAAGATAGGATGGCTGGGGAGGGAGTTCTTGAATGCCGAATCCCTGTATTGAACTCATACCCGTCGGTAGGCTTTCTTCCCGCTTAAGTAGACCCGATTCCAGTGTATCGTAGAAAAGGAACTTCGCTGCTGGTTTGGAACCCTGAGCAGACTGCCGGTGATTTTCTTTCCGGGTATGAGTAGGATCGCTAAGCTGGGCATGTTCCCTAGGCCCGAGTGAAGTAGGTTCCAGGTAGTAGGTTCGAAGTTCTTAGCCCTTTGAAGGCCGACAACGGGATGCGCCTGTACGGTAGTAGTTTATGTTAGCTGCTTATCCGGTGCCTTCCTTACGACTTTCGACCCGGCCGATAGAGTTTCCTTGCTTGAAAGCTTAGCTACCTTGTCTTAGCTAGCCCTTACTGGTAATCCGATTGGTCTTGTTTCCGCTCCTCTAGTGAAGGCGATCCCTACTCCTCTAAACACGAAGCCTTTCTCTGTCCGAAGCCTATCACATTCAAAGGAGGCGGCCGGCTAGTAGGATGTTGCAAAAGGGGTCTACCTCACTCTAAGGCCTACCTGCCCGCACACTCTCACTTATCTGTAATCGGTTAATCGTATTCCCCTGTAAGCTAGCCTGTAACATCCTTTGCAGAGCTAACTCCGGAAGTTCTTCCATCCCCTTTGCCGACTTCTTACCGTAAAAACGTAGCTAGGCTTGCTTTACCAGCTGATGTTTCTTCCTTCCCTCTGGTATTTCTTCCCATAGCTTTTCCTTCACTCGCCTACCGCTGAGCTTGAACCAGAGACGAGGGCTTCTCTACCCCTTATTCACCCTTTTACGACTTTGAACCTACGCCTTCCTTTGCTCCACTACTGGGCCTTCTACCTCACCAAGATCTGTTGAAGGAAATCGAGACTATTTGAGGTCTGCCAAGGGTCTTTCAGCGCAGCACTTCCCTGGTAAGAAAACGGGGCTTCTATTTAAAAAGAAATTTACCCTTTTCTTATTCTATCGAAGGACAAGGCGGAAGATAAGGCCTGTGCTTGCTTCTAGGCTTCTTTCTTCCTTCTAGTCGAGGTGAAAGCTTTCAAAGAGGCTGAGTCGTACCCAAACTCTATCGATGGTCAGCAAGTAAACTACCTCGCTGAACTAGCTTTAGACTAGGCAAAAGAGTACGCAACTGAAGAGACAGCGCTAAGAGTGATGGCTTTTCTTTATATTGATTGAGACCTAGCCTCGGGGCACTTACTTTATTAGAGTAGGGAACCGGTTCAAGCAGAGTGCAAGTGCCACGCTAATCCTAGTCCAGGCCAAAAGGCTACGACTGCCTACGCCTTTAAGCCACGCCCTTAGAGCAATCCTTGTGAACAGCTGGGTTCACTGTAGGCTATATTTTAGTTAGATAGGTCCGTTGGGATTTCTTAGTTCTTTTCTATTTGATTTTGTTTTCTTCTCCCTTTGTTCTGTGAGAAACTGTCTCTAATTAACTCCACCCCCTCATCTACTTCTTTCTACTCGTGCCGTACAATGATTTTTGTGGAGGATTGATAGCACTCAGTTCTATTCCTTGGGGCTGTTGATACCTTGTTGTCGCTCTTCTCTCTTTCCTGTGCGCGCTACCTATAATAGAATAAGGAATCGACTTCTTTCTTTTGTGAAGCTGTCTCTTGTTTAGCGAAAGTCCTTCTTTTGCTGTCTATGGATCTGTCTTCTCTTGCAAGAGCCGATTTGTGAACATCTGATTCTGGGCATGAATATGAGACTAATGCAGTTAAGTTCCTCCCGGCATTCGTAGATCAATCAGTAGTTCCTTGCCTTACTCATCTATTATATCGATGCGGCCTTACGACTGCATCTCTACTATATGCAACTCGAAAGGCGATAACAGCTCTTGTCCAACAACAGAACAGCTAGAACAGTAGCAGGGAATTCAATAGCAGTTCCTTCTGTGCTCGTGGCAATTTCTACTATTGATAGGGACATTGGCTTCATTTTTCTTTAGCGGCTTCAACCCGAGCAGCACTTCAATCACTCATTGCAAACAGGCCTTCGAGAACCTACAAGAATAAGAAAAGAAGATGATTTAGCTCCAATTGCTCAAGCAAGTACAGTCGTCTAGCTGTATTTAGCTACTCTAGCTGCATTTTCGACTATTGCAGCAGATTCAATTTCTTCACCGCCAGAAGCGGATTCCATGACAAAATACTGCCTTTGCTCTTAGGAGTCTCTGGCCTTAACTGGCCTTAAAAGGTCTCTTCTCCTTAATACCTGGGGTTCGGCCTTCTTTATTTGGTTTTTTCTCTTCCGTATGTATGTGGGATTTGCCTTTCACCCAAGCCTATGAAATGCGGTGATAAGTGATCCGGCGGCGTAAGCGACCTTTTGTATTGTTCTGATATGTCTGTTCATCCTTCTTTGCTGAGTGTAGTTCTGGGGTATACTCCTTCCCCAGATAGGCAAGTAAGGCTAGTCAACTCACCTCAAGTCTTTGTAGCGCAATCTCTCTTGTTCGAGAATATGCTGCTTTCGGGCGGGAAGCAAAGGAACTTCCGGGCATTGAGCAAGGATTTGACTGGCTGTAAAGAAAGTACCACTTCAACTGGAGGGGCAAAGCACTCAAACTCGCTTGCAACTAGTTCACTGGCTGGCGTAGAGCAAGACTCTGGCAGGACTTCCTTTTTTTAGGCAATTGATTCGAAGGTAGAGGGGAATCCAACTCCATTAATTAAGGGTACTTCATCTGGACCTGGCTTGTTATCGAATGCAACTCAAAACCCCTCGATGGAACAACCGTATTCTATCGTATGTACCTCTTCGCTTTTTTAGAATTCTTAAAGAAGTCTTTCCACTATGATGCCCTGGCCTGCTGGTATGATATATCTCTAGCATTATTTCTTCTCTATTCGACTTTTTCCGCTCGAGGAACAACTTCCCTAGCTCTTACTTTCAATATAGTAGTCTTGGGACAGCAAGGGACTAGCGCCAAGCTCGAAATTAAGGAGATCCGAAAATAAACTCGAAAGAGGAACTAATCAGAGCTAGAATAAACACACCATGGGGAGCTACATCTGTGCTTAGGAAAGAATCCTGTCTGACTGACCCTACCATGATTGAATGACTGAGCTATGCCATGGAGGAAAGTCTTTCTATGAGCATGCCGTGGAAGAACTACAACGCTACTGCCTTGGCTAAGCTGCTTGCCCGAAGCTCTGGTTCCTATCACTCAAAAAAGAGACATCTTTAACTGACATGGATATCTTTCGGTCTAAATTCCCGTATTTCAATCTGAACTGCTTGGTCGGAAATTCCATATCTTTTGACATGTAACTGAGCGATCTTCCTCGTATGGCAATGCCAAAGCAAAAGAGAGGAGCAGCGTCTCGCGGAAATGAATTGACCAGATCGATGGAATTGCATGCACGATGCTGACTCCTTGTCCACTACTTCTGATGAACGAAAGCGATCGGACAAAAGCCTATGGATCATGGCTGGCTTAGCTTAGATGGGCTTGACTTAGACGGCTTAATATTTAATAATATAATGGCTTAATCCGCATAATCTACTGGAGGTTGTTGAGCAATAATGCAGGCTCAGCTGGGATAACAATTGGTGGAGGGAAGCGGTATGAACCAAAGGAAGTAGAAGATGGGATCGGTAGAGATTGACCTAAAAGACATCTAGGATCAACTGAATAATGTGATGCTTGACAATGGCTGTAAAGAAATTGGAAGACTTTGAGCCGTCTGATTTGTTTTGATACTTTTGGGAGGCACTCGAAAAGGCAACAGATTGGTTTTGCGCCAAAGGAGAAGGATCAATTTGAAAAGGCTGATTTGCTTGAAAGAAGAAAGAAAAAAAGGTTTGACTCTTTGGCAGTAGCTAATCTGAATTCGTAACCTGCCTTCTTGGGCAGGAATCGTCAGATCTTGCCCAGTCAAAGGATCGATCGACACTCGGTCAGAATAAAAGGAACCAGTTCTATTAGTCAATAACAACTGCGATCAACATCTAGTTTGTGTGCCGATATGTATGTTTAGTAGGTGCTCTGGAAACAAACATTATTTTCGTATGTATGTGCTTTCTATTCTAGTCTGCCCTGGATTTGTAAGCGATTGCCGGTATGCATCCTATTGGAAGCATTTAGGGCAAAAAACCTCTTACTCGGCCTTAGCACGATATCTAAAGGAAATGTAATTAGCCCAAGCCTCTTCAGGCGGGCTATGTGTTCGAAGAGCGGATCGAGCTCAGATGTGTTGGTAAGCCTGTCTTAGTAAGGTCGGCTAAGCCGTGTAGCTAAGCTAAATAGAAAGGCTTGTCCGGATGAGCGGGCATCCTTTAAGCTAGAGCACCGGGGAAGCAAGAGCGATTAGTCTTCAAAAGAATTCCCCAACAGGAGAAGGAATATTTAAATACTTTGTTTCGAAGGTAATCCGCCAGTCTCTAGACTGGAAAAGATTCAATCCACTTGTTGGCCTGCTTCTTAGCTCTTGATGCCTGCTTTAAGCTTCGTCGGAGATTTTATGGCCCGTAGCTTACAACATCTTATGAGAAAGACCTGTAGCTCGATACAATTTAAGGCCAGTTGCTTACTTGCGTACGAAGAAAGGGGCAGACGGATTCAGCCATTCCCATCCCTCATCAGGGTCCAGCTTGACAAAGATTTGGATGTGGATGAGAGAGAGAGCATCTTTCTTATATATCCCCACAATTAGAGCTATTAGATGAGAAGAGACTTCGCGCCATGGAACAAGGTCTACCAGAAATTTCCCGTGCATTCCAAAATAAGGTAATATAGAGAAAGTTCAACATAGGGGAGAAAGTCTTGAAAAAGATTCTTTCCGGACGTGAAGTCCTTCATTTCTACCACCTACAAGTTTCAACTAGCGATAGCTTTCTTATGAGGCCGCGGTAAGACGTTGTAGAGTAATAAAAATGAGACCATCTTTATTCTACTTATAGAATTTGTCCTTACGGTCCGGACGAAAACATACCGCCGGAGGATCTAAGAAAGTGGATAAGGGGACAAAATAGTCCAATGACATCTCAGAATACCACGTACTCACAACAAGAAAGTACCCAAAGTTTTCATTGCAACTTCTCGGTGAGGAATAAAAAACCTCGTTGCTTCTTTGATTCAAAAGGTAACCCACTTTTTCTGCTTCCCGCCCTAACAAAGAAAGTTTTTCTATTCTATTTTTTCTTGCATGTGTTAAGCATATAGGTAAACTAGTATGAGTCTTTCTATACGCAATAAATTGGTTTGTATTCAGTGTACCCGACCCGGCTTTCTCAAGCGTAAGTCTCACTCGCTCGCTTGCTGGAAAGACTGATGGAGAGACGGACTAGATTGATAGAGCACAGGGCCTTCCATCTGCCCATCGAACCAGGTTAGCAATCCGGTTCAAAGCCAGTAGCACGATAGGACTTCCTCGTTCTCAGTCCATTCCATCCTTTCAGTCAAGCCAGATGCGAATGAAATAGTTGCTCCCATTCCGACAAGATCAGGAATTCTTTTTTTTCTTTTATCTAGCCTGGAGCCAAGCTTGTGTAGCCGGTCTTTTGCAAGCCTATACTAGAGATGAATTACTACATTCAATCCTTTCAATCTGTCCTAGCTGGAATAGACTAAGGGTCGATGTTTACCTATCTGTCAGTGGCTGTTACAGTAAGCTATCAAAGCTAGAGAAAAGCCTGAGTAAAGACGGAATGCCTCTTTGACTGCCCCAGATAGCTGAAATCGATCGTGCATTTCACCAACTTCCATTTCAATAGCTGCCAGAGAGAGGGAGAAATCGGATTGATGCAGAGTGGGCCATTTCATTCAGCACTATCTCAACATACATAAGCCCAGCAGACGTAGGCTTCTCATGGGTGATCGCATTCCGCAACTGTAACGGATTCACCCTAGGGGGTTCTTCCCTCTTGTCCTCGGCAACCAGCAAGTTTCTCCTTCATCGGACAATCTCGTGCCTGAGGAGGACTCTTACAAATGAAAGAGCCAGAGTCCGCCTTATAAGGCCTTCCCTGCTGTCCATCTGTGTGAGAGGCATTCTTCAATTTCTGGTCCTATTTCTTCTTGTCCTTTATGACTGGGATTTGTTGACTCCCTAACCTAATATGGATACCCAGCCCAGACCTGAGAATAGCCAACTTCTTATTCTTATTGTATGACCATGCTGAGTTAAGAGAAAGCACCTTCTCAACTTCTGTAATGTCTACTGCTTTTTCGACTACTTAATCTGTTGCTGGATGATTGACTGTGGATTGACCAGGGGTATATACCTTTGCTCCTGGCCTTTGCTTCCAAGATGTATAGTTGTTTACGAGATGTGAGAAGCGTGGATTCCTCGAGATGTCTAGTCATAGTCTGTTGTGTCACTTCAAAGATGATTGCCGGGGACGACTTCAATGATTGTATTTCCTCTGGGCCTGTTCAGGAAGAGATGTTTTGGTCATTCTGGTAATTTTTTTCATTGAAACAAGTTCCAACCACGATGGTTTGGCGTGAGAGGTAGAGCCAAATGCGCCGATTTCCTTGTTTGTCACCATCTCTTTCAAATGTTCGTTCCTTCGCGTCTTAGACAAGGTGGGTTCACCCGTTTGTGTGCCGGTTGGTCCTAATAAATAAGAATTGGGTGTAGCATTAGCTTTTTACAAGGTGACGACGGGATAAGATTTAAAATAAATAGGAAAACCAGCCCTTGAATGGCATGCTCCCTATCTGTCTCAATTGGCCGAGCTGAATCGGTCAACCTGTAGGAAACTAGGAAACAAACTAGTCAATTGCTCTTCTATCTTACTGAATCACTCAACTTCGATTCCTGCATCGTTTGCATACTTTTCCTATCCGGGATAAGGGCTTTAAGGCGGAAAAGGCATAACCGAGCTACCGTGATGCACTGTGAAAAAAAATCCAAAAAGGAAAGACCAGAAAAAGAAAGCTTCCTTCACTCAAGAGATAAAGAGAAAGCTAACACCAGCCAAACAAAGTTCCCTAAGGGACTGGAAAAAGATAACTCAGATTCATAAGCTATATCTTACACACCATAGGATCGTTCCAGTGCAGGATTACTGGGATAATCAAGCCCAGGAGCAATAGCTTTAGGAATTCTAGATGGACGTCCGGATAAGGTAAGGGCTCTAACTAACTCGACTGTCTAACCACTAGGGAATTTGCAGCAGCACGAGCTTTCGTTTCCATAGTTCACTCCAGGGTAGGGCGGAAGGAAACCTATCCAACGCTAATCATCTGGCCTGGCCCCGTGTTGGTCTTGCCATCGAAGTCAGCTTCCACTGAGACTCAAACAGGCTCTAAGGCAGAATGAGTGGAACACTTCAGCTTCAGAAAAAGGGGATGCATCCTTGCATTTGTATACATTTTTCGTAGTCGGACCCGACCCCGAAACTTAAGGACCACAAAACCTATTTACCAATAGAGAAAAGATACCTTATTCTAATATAAGATAAACATCGCTGAAGGATGCTAAGGGGTCCGAGCTGTTTCATCAGTTCCAAGAAAGGAAAAAGCATCAAGTAATCCGCGAAAAGAGCATGGGATATGGTTGTAGTGCCTTCCTTGAAGGGAGTCTTGTCTTGATGAGGCCAAGATGAAGAGCATGATCCAGGAGAAGACTGAAGGTTTCCATAGTTAGGAAACAAAGAGAAGCCTCTGATCAAGACGCCACAAGAACTTTTGAAATAACCTTTCTGAGGGCATTACATCCTTATATTCCTCAAGGACAGCCCCAATCTCTCCGGCTTTAGGGCGAGGAAGGGAATGGCCTGATAGAAGGAATGCTTACCGGCTTTGAAAGAGAGGACAGAAGAAAGGCCGGGTTCCCTTTTCCTAGGAGGGGCTGCTCCCCGCTCAGAAAGAAACCACTTGCAAGAGCAAAGAAAGCAGGGCACCTTAGAACAATAAGCGCTACGAGAAGGTAGGTAGGAAAACGAATTCCTAAATAAAGGAAAAGGTACCTTATACGATAGCTAACAGACGTACTACATGGATTAGGATGGCTGAAAGGATGATAGGCCAAGCAAGAGGTTTGACATCGCTCCTCACACATCAAGAACCGGAGAAACTTCAATAAAAAAACAAAGAAAAATGAGGACTTCCGACGGGAGTTAGACATTTCAATAAAGGCATGCGCCAACCAACAAGCCTGGAATGATAACGGACTGACTCGAGGAAGAAGGAATTTTCCCCTTAGGCCAAGAAAGAGAAATCCGTACTTGCTCCGGGCTTTCAGTTAGAATAGAAAGTCTCAAGACAAAGCAAATGCCGAAAGCAAGAAAGAGGCCCGGATGGAAGAAGGAACTTCACTCGCTGAGAAAAGAGAAATCAGTCTGTGCTCCGGTACAAGAAAGAAAGCAAAAAGCATTCTCCTTAAAGGCTTTAATGAATAGGATCGGAAGAGAATATTAGGAACGAATCCAAGACTTGGACCTGAAGGAGATGAAAGACCGGTACAATCAATTAAGAAGAGGGAGAATAGGATTCCAGCTGGAGTAAGGAAAGCACCCACCTACTATAGAAGACTGGCTGCTAGCCTACATCAAAGAACTAAGAAACTAACTACATGGACTGCTACGGTACGGGATCTTAGATTCCGAGAGTACGGAATGGACTCTTTCTGTCCGACCTTTTGGTATGTTAGCTGCCCCCTCCGTTAGTAATGCGTGAAGATGAAGCTGAGACTTTCTCCTTGCTTGACTAGCCCTGTGAAGGAATAAGCGCAAGTTAGAGAATCGAACATAAAGGTCACACTATGGAATACTGCCTCGCTCTTCTCTCTATCTACGTTCTTTCTCGCTGGAAGAGAATAGCAAGCGTAAGTGCAATCGCAATCCCTCTCCTTTCAGTCGAGTCACTTCATCCCTATTCATTTCATGAATCAATCTCTCTCCGGCCCTCTAGCACTCTGTTATGGCTGGTAATGCATTCTAGGCTGTTTTCCTTCCACCTCTCTTATCGCCCTTCCTTCTTTTAGCAGCTCATCTCGAATCTTGAATGTTTAGCGAATCGATCGTAATTGGTCTGACCGCTCAAGACTTATCTCTCTATTCCCCTTTCTGGTCTCCGGTCATTGGTAGAAAGCCTGTCAATTCAATTTCTCTCTTCTCAAGCTTAGCTTGGGAATACTTCTTTACTTCCATAGGTCTCTACTTTTTCGGGAAACAGATTGATAGAGCATCTCCTAAATGTGATAGCTTTTGCCGTTGCTAAATGCCTTTCCTAGTCTAGAAGGGTTTCCGTCTTGCGGATCGGTGAGATCTGTCAGCGTGCTGAGAAAAGGAGCGAAGCAGGGACATGCGTGGTAAGATCAAGCAGTTGGGAACTGATATCGAGGGTGGGCGTAAGCCCGATCTTAGCTTAAAAAACCTCGCCTTTTTACCCCCTTTTTAAGACCTATCCGGGTCTCATAACGCGCGTTTTCTAGATGGAATATCGATGCCAGGATATCAGATCGATGTCCAGTCTGGTGCAAGAACAAGGTTCGAAGTATTTGAATCGGCTTATTGTCGATCTCAAAGCCTCGGACTTAACGTAGCCAAGTCCTATAGTTCGCCTATCGGCTCACTTTGTTCCAAACCTCCAATCCTTGGATAACCTTTACGCCTTCTCTTCTCACACTCTTGTACACTGTTCGCTAAGACTCTACTGATCTCACAGTTCGCCTTAATTCACTACGAAAAGCAAAAGACTATGTCTACTCCTATAGCTAGCTCGCGCTTACACTCACCGACTATTGATTATGAACAAAAAAAGAAAGGAAGGCCCTAGCCTACTTGAATATGTTTTTGATAAGTTGAAAACGCTAACGCTCGGGATTATCCTGATTCATAGGTGTATTAAACCAGGTTTTGCTGGAAAGCGGAATTAATAGAATATGCTAAAGTTGCGGTTAGCCTTTCACCTTCCTTCTATGTGATGTACTCTAGTTGCATTCATTCCTTTAAGACTTTATTGTAGATGCAAAAGGAGGTGATGATGTTCTTTTCTTTCCTTTACTATAAGATGCGGAAATACAGTTCCTAGAAGGTTTTTATCACTTACCAACAAAAAGGCAAAAATTACTCAACTCAGGTACACACCGATAAAGACCAGGCTTCAGGTAAAGTAAATGAGTTAGGAAACCGAGTGCCATCATCAAGATTAGTATTCGTGGTAGCGGGCTTTGCTTCTTTTCTTTGCTATTGAATCCGCTATTGAAGGTTAAGGAGTAAGCGCCCTAAGCATGCTTTTTCCCAGGAGTGGATGCAGAGTATCCACCCTTGTTTTAGCCTTATCCGCTCTTGGTGGTTTAGTTAGGGCAGTAGATTACTTAGAGGTTTACCTTCTTCTTGACTGCTTTCCATTTCAAAGGCTATAAAAGTGGGAGGGAAAGCCGAAAGGCTAGAGAAAAGAAAGGCTATTACGGATCTGATCCCGGGAGCTGGAACCGGAGCAAGTCAAGGCGTACCTGGGCGATAAAGAATAAATAAGTAGGGCGATCGATCTCACACCCGAACAGTCCGATTTTTCCTACACGGAGATAAGGGGATAAAAGGGCTATGCATTACTTTCTCTAAAAGGTCTACTACTAGAATTCCTCTTTCAAAAAGAGAGAATTTTATATCTAACTGTATAAAGCAAAAGCTTGGCTAGGAGAGCGAGCAAAGGTCAGAAGATATCCTTGTCCTAGAGGAAAGGCTCCAGCAGATCATTACTCTACTTGACGTCGAGCCTCTTACTAACCTCTTACGGTAGTCGAGAGATCTCAATCTACTACATCTACTCTACAGGCAAGGCAAAGAGTTCACGCCTTCTTTTAGAGGATCGAAGGCATGCTCTTAGTTAGCTTAGGAGCGAGGGGTACGAGAGTTGTTCGAAAATATTGGAGCGAAGGAACTCATAGAAAGGCGAGGTTCGAACCAAGCTCGACCGTAACGTAATAAGGGAGGGCGAACTCCACTGAACCAGCTTTGGAGGGAATAGGGGGAGGCACTTCCGTAGGACAAAACAAAGCAGTGCAGTAGGGAAAAGGGCAATAGCTACAAGAAGAAAGAAGTTGAAAAGAGTACACCTAAAACAAGAGCTAACCATTAACCCCGTCTCCCGTAAGTCTGAAAGTACTGTCCGACCTTCACTATTCCAAGAGGCACCAAACCATTATAAGGCTCACTCGTGCTTTTCCCGCATCATTTACTTTTCGCTCGCGGAACAACCTCCGAAACCGGCGACCTTGACAGAAGCTCAACAACAGGCCAGCAGTTGGTCGAGCTGAAGAAAGAACTCTAGTAGTTGGGATGGATTCACATGCGGCTTTATCTTTATTGTGAATTACCCTACGAGCCCGCCTCTGAGAGCGAAATAGTTTTTTGAATCTCCGCTGCCTTATCCGATCACGCTAGCAATCCATAAGAACTGGGGGCTCAAAAGCTCTCTCTCTCCTCAGTCTCTGGTCTCGATTGTGGGTGGGAAAATGGATGCTACTATGCGGATCTTTCTTCAATTGCTTCAGCTTGAGCTTGAGAACCCAGACTGGCAGAAAATAAAAGAAAAAGACGCTTGGCAGGAAACTTACTACTTCTATATATATATACACGTAAGGTTTTTCCTAAAGCTATCGAATCATACCCGACTTCTGGCTGGAACAGAGAAAGAGCGACTTTTTCTTTCAATGACACTTGCCCGGACACTGCTGCTGCGCAAGAATATAAAGATGAAGAGTTTGGTTGGCCTTTGCCCGCTACTGGTTTGCTCTATCATCCTGGAAAAATATCCTTACTTTATCACACTCGGGCATGCTTTACTTGATGGTCCCTCCAGTACTGGCAAGAGCTGGCTGGACAAGACTAGAAATGGGGGGAATACAATTCACTGTAACCTTAACTGGAAAATCACTCTGAAAACTTGCCCCCTGGCGTGGCTTTCTAACCGGATTACTACTTTTTCTTGATTAGGAGCTTCATCTGGCTTACTTCCTTAATTGAAGGCACTCGCTTGAGGGGTTAGGCTTGCATCCCTTAAAAACGATAAAATATCTCTCGTTACGGGTATTGGAACTGGCGGGACAAGCAAGAAAAGAAAGGCACAGGGTTCTGGGCTAATAACAGGCCCTTGCTCGAGAGGTATGAGTTAGCATCAAAGTATGCGTATGATCTCAAGTCAAGTGACGATGGTCTCTACAGGCGGGTGATGACAATCTGTAAACTAAATGTTGGCAAACGAAGGTTACTTTTTAACTTTCTCTCTATTCATTGAGAAAGGGTTTACGGGCCAACATTGGCATCAAGACTTGGGTTTTCGACCAAGTTTGTTATGAGGAACCCGAGCCGAGCTCAAAAGCTTATCCATGAGGGACTTCCCTTTCTTTAGGAGAAAAGACCTCTACGGTTGAAGTAAGTGGTTCCTTTTCATGAGGAAGTAGCCTAAAAAAAACTGTTATTACGCTCCATCCTCTCCTTTCAGTCGAGTTACTTCGTTCCTCACTCCTTTTTCTTTTTAGAGTTAGAGGAGGATTCACACTAGCCAAAGCCCTGGAAGACTTTTAGACTAAGGGACTCAATATTCACAGCCGGAAAAACCTGAGCTTTAGAGTAATATAATAAGACATCGCAGTGAGCAAAGAAGCTGCTTACGGGTCTTTCTTTCCTTGATGGAGTTTTCCCGGGCTTCCCTCGAAGTGAAGTTCCTCCGCTCTCGAATAATAATCAGTAGTCGGCGCCTAGCCTCAAAAAGAGTGTGTTACAGGATCGTGTTAAAGGCGAATAGCTCGGCTTCAAAGCTTGGAGGCCTTGCCAGCAAAAAGAATGATGGAACCTCATTAGAATGCCTACTCCTGTAGGCGAAAGAGACTCTACCTAGTGAGTTGTATCTCTTCCGATTTTTTTTAGAAAAACTTGAAGCCCTACAGTCACTGAACTCTATATCTCTGGAACCGAAAGAGGGTCAAGCGGGTCATGACTTTCGAGCTGGGAGAACTACGGCATTTCCCTACTATCTATATCTCGAACCACAGAAAGCGTAGTCACAAGAACTGAAAACTGCTGACCAAGTCAAGTCAGTTCCTTCTTGGCTACTGATGCCATCCTTCCGTCTCGTCTAATTGGATTGGCCCATCGGTGATATAGACTCTTTTTGGTGAGTTGCCTACCAGGCCAGGTAGCAGCCAATAGCTTTTACCGTGAACTCCTTCTTATTGATGCACAGTGAAAGAAAGATAAAGATCCCTCCCTTTACTACCTATCCCTAGATAAGACAAATGCCAGTCTCAGGTCTAGCTTTGCAGCAGATTCCATGGCATCGAAGGCAGAGGCATTCATCTCATTTGAAGGCGAGCTCTTGCCTACGCTTGCCGGGTGCTCATGCTCACTCAAACTCCTTCATTATTGAACCCGGATCGGAAATATCTCCCCTAAGGCCTAAGGCTTACTTAGGTAAGACTTCTTCCTTCTCCCATTCCTTACGAGGAGAGAAAGACTTAAGTCGACTCAAGTGGAAATAATCAGACTGCTTCCATACCTTATCTCAGGTTATCCTTGAGTGCTGGTATGGGACACTATCCTCGAAGTAAGGGAGAGGGGAGCCCAGGCGTCATTACGAATAGCTTCTAAAAGGGGAACTGGCTAACGAAGCCTAGCTCGTTTAGCTACCTATCTATCATTGGTCAACTCGGGAATCAGCTAGACCTGACTTTCTCTTTCAAATGAAGAATATATTTACCAGTTTATGAGCTCACTAAGCCGAAAGCCAACGCTATTTCTCTTACTATGGCTCTTAGCTCATTATTGGGATATCTGGTCAGCACACTAAGAATGAAGTAGTACGATCGGTGGGCGTTGGAAAAAGAGTTTGAGTACAATTCTCGCTGCTTAGCGAAGTGAGGTACAAAGGGCCTTTTCGCTCTTTGCTTTGCGTATGCTGGTTCGAAATCCACTTCTTTCGCCTTTAGCTTGACAGTAGGAATGTGATCTTTGCCTTTAAGCTTTGAGCTTGGCACCTTGGCAGTATAAAGAACCAGATAGGCGATAGGCCAGGCCAATTAGTTAGTGTGGTTCGATAGCTTTCTCTCTTCTTTCATCAGTTGCCATGGGTCTTGTCGTATTCGTATTAAAGGCATGGCCTTGTGTGAAGGAAGAAGACGGCGCTATCGAATCCGTTCTTCGCGAATCCGTATTAGCGCAAATCCGATCTTTTCGGGGTTGAAGGAGTAAGCGCAGCCCGCATCTGGCTTGACTGCTGGAAAGCTTGACTTGGCTTGTACTTGAGATTGGCCACCTTGGCTGTAGGACTTGTGGAAAGCTTGACTTGGCTTGTACTTGAGATTGGCCACCTTGGCTGTAGGACTTGTGAAAGCGTTCAGTCTTTTTCAAATGGTTTAGATGGTTCGGTTTACCTTCTTACTATGGTAGCATGCCTTGAATCAAGAATGTCCTTCCCTCTTTCGTCTTGCTTTTGGAATGGGCAATACAAGAAGATCTCTTGTTGGAAACCATTCCACTAGTTATCGAAAATGGTTGACATCTGCTCTTGTCTATGGTGCTCCCTTCTCCCCAATCCCCTCTCATTGATACGAAAGATTCTCCCTCGTGGTGAAGATGCCAGCCATTTGACCTATTCACTCTCCCCAAAGGAGTCGGAGTCCGGTTCCGTCAGAAGAAGACTTAGTCTCCTCACTGAGGTCTCAGTCAGAATCGTCAAAAGCTTCAGCTAGCTCATTCCCTTCACAACGTGGGCTAGTTTTATTACCTGCAATGACTACGACTGATTCATCTCCAGTCCTTTCCGTCGTACAGACAGTGGAAGAAGCGGAAATGTTGGCAGCCTTGGCCCGACAAAATGAGATTCTAGCACAATGGGACATCGGCCCCCAAAACAAAATGAAATGCAGCCTATCGGCCCCAACCAACCTCATACAAAATTTCTAGGCCAATAATAAGCGCTTCATACTCCGCTTTCTTCTTAGAGCAATTAAAGTCCAACATGAAAGAAAGCTAGTTTTCCGGGGAAACACAAGTAAGACCCCGGCTCCAGCAGCTTCCCTGGTTCTTGATCCATCAAACCACATCTTCCAGGATGTTAGGCGGATAAACCCAATCTCAATCTCTTTAAGGCTTTCTTCATCCACGTCAACACATGGATGATCAGCCAAGAAAGAAGCGGCCTTTCACGTTTCAATCCCAACTGCTAGTTCCCACTGGTGTGCACCTGTAACTGAACCTGTATCGGTGGTGACTGTTCATCCATGCCAGTCAAGCTCTTCTGGTCTGTGTTCGCTACCAGGGGCTGAACAAGCTTCCCGAACTGGGCAGATATTGGAGATTTCCGAGGCTAGTCAACAAGACAAGAAGAGTCCAAGCGTAGTAAAGTACCCAAAACTTGCCTTTCTTGCTTGAATCAACACTTTCCTGAAAGCTTAGTAAGTGAGTCTAGCAACTTGGCCACATTTTCTGTTGACGAGTATTTCTATCCCAATACCTTCTTTGGTCATTCTTATAGACCGGGTATTCACTCATACCTTCCCGCTTCCTCCTTGTCGGCAGATCGTTTGCTGTAAAGTTTCATGTCGGATTACACACTAGCTTTGCCTTCTCAAAACCGTCGATCCTTCTCTGCTCGCACCTTCCCTTTAGTCACTTCGTTCCTAATTGCCTTTTGAATGGGCGTGCTGACCGAAAACATCGCCACATCATGGAAACTCTTCGTGCCTATCTTCTATCCGGTTAGGCGGGAAGCTTCATCAGGGCTAATATGGCATCTTTCTTCTGCCTAATCAGTGCAATCCGGTTCAGGAAAGAGGATGTAAAGGATTATTCTGAGAGAATATGATCTCACTCAAGGGAGGATTAGCGGGGCTAAGCTAATAAGCTAAGGAGAAAGATCAATCAGCTGGATTGAATCTAAGGCTGAACCTAGAAAGATGAGCATCCAACGGGAGAGGGAGGAATGAAATAAAATACCAGGAAAGACATCCCAGGGAACAAGCAAGCAAGATTAGTGGCCTTTAAGAGGACAAGACTAGCTACTTTCGAACAGTTTCCCATCCGGGTAAGAAGTAAGAGTTCAGGCTTCAAAGGCGGATCTACTTACTGCGGGTGCTTGCAGGTCGGGTGAGCACTGAGCTGAACACTGACCTAATTTATTTGGTGGGAAAGTTGGTGTGCAATGAGGCAAACTCAAAGATAGCTCCTAGGCCAGGAAAAAGGCTAGAGGCAGCAAGTGAATCAAAAGAAGAATAGGCATACGCAAGTGCAAGAAGAGGTTTCACGTCCATCTCTAGAGGGGCAAGGGTTTACACGAGACCTAGCCTAGCATCTCTCAGCTCATATTCGGCTCCTGATGAAATGCCTTAGTAAGTACTCTTCAAAGAGAAGAAAGAACGGATTGAGACGGGCTTAACCATTCATACTTAATCCACTAATAATTGTATAAACGCATAATGGCATTATGACAGGCACCAAGATCACTCGTTTTGTACCGGTAAGCCACATGCCAAAGAAGAACTTTGGGCTTGGGAGCGCAGCGCCTCCCTTAGAGAGCAAAGCCAAAACAATCAATCATCGCTTTTAAGGGCATAAAGAGTCCATTCAAGGTATAACGAACCCATCGACTCTGCCCGAAAGAACCCGTTCTTTTATTTAGCCCCTTTTCTGTAAAGATCGTCTCGATTACTTCCCCAGGCGATTAACCACTTACATATTTAATATATTGTTTCGTCTGACAAGAAAGACTAGTTCAAAGATGGGGCATAGCTTGGTCATACATAGAATTAGAATTAGCAACTAGGGCTAGAGATGACGTCTATTGAAGTGCTTGTAGGGCCCAAAGCTGGGAAATTGGATCAAGGAAATTCATACATATTTAGTGCTCACTCGTGACAACAGACTTCGTATTCATTGATGTGCGTGCTAACTTACAAGTGCCAATGGGGGGAGTCTATATCAGCTGACCGGAGAAAGGCTAAGCTGACTTTGCCACGGCACCTTAGCGTCCCTTCCTCTCATTAGCTCTCCTTTTTTTATATGCGCGAGCCGTCTCAGAGAAGGAGTGGCTTCCGGCCGGCTTAGACTGCTTGAGCTTGACTTCCTGGTTTAGGGGCTAAGACGAGATCCTACGGTTCACTTTTCTGTTGTATCTTTAGCATCCCACTTCCCCTTGTGGAGTGAAGTGGATCTTACGTCCAGCCTTACTATAAAGATAGACCCTGGAACTTCCAAGGCCAAGAAGAAAGACCTGGGAATTGACTCCTACAACCTTAGTCATAAAGGAAGGAATTCTCTTTTCTTCCCAGGGGCTGCGCGTAACTATTTAGTGGTCTCGGTCTCAACCCTCTCCTTTCAGTCGAGCAACTATCGTACCTCTTCTTGCTGATGTCATTTCAAAATTCTTCGCCTGCATTGCTTTCAAAGGGCTACTCATAAACATCTGGTTCCACATCATGAAATATTCTCTTGACACGGCTAGCTTCTAACTGGAGAATTGCAATCTTCACTTCGTATCCGGATCCGGAGCTCGTCTTCCCACTTTCAGGTTTAGTTTCAAGCTCCAGCTTAGGTATCTTATATAGTGAAAGTTGCGTGATTAATCTCATTGCCGGGCCCAAGCCCTTTTTAGCGAACGAATGGAACTTAAACTACTAGCAATCTATCTATAGAATGATTCAATAAGAAGAAAGTCCGATTCCTCTCGGCGGCACTCTGCGAATGCTTTGTTTTTTTTAGTTGAATGTGAACGATTATTTTATTCAATAAGGATGCTGTTAGCTCAAAGAGAGTGAAGTCCGCCGTCTTGTACTGATCCCCTTCGGCAACTCGGCCGGTGGAAAAGGTTATCTTGAAAAAGGTCTTTCGGTTTCCTCTAAGTTCATACGTCCACTCAGAATGGTTACTGGACTGGGGTAGCCAGCCGCTTTATTGTCTGGTCATACAACCCCCTACCCTCCACAGGGAGTTCGGGTGGTCTTTCCACCTCAATAGAACCAGTTTTATGCAGCAAACCCGGGAAACTTCCTTCCAGTGTATCCCGTATCCCTTCCTGGGTGAGAATCCTTTGCTCTCTCAGGCAACTCTTTTTTTAAGAACCCTCTTTAGGCCCCCCGTCTTATTAGTATCTTGTGCCTGTAATAAACATAAATGTTGTTTCATGCACTAATTCAAAGGCGGAGAAGGAGGCAAGTGTATTCCCCTTTGGGGCTACGAAACTAGGCTATTCAAACCAATCCCTCCAATTTAGTCTAGCTTGAGCGTGGCGAACTCTTTTTTTGAAGTTGAATATAAGCAAGCAACAGGTGGTATATCCTTTTTATAAGTGGTTTTGATCCCCCACTCAATGGAAATTTCGTTTTGATTGAACTTCAAGTTCCGGGGGAAAGACTCACGAGCAAAGGAAACGAAGTTCACTGAACTACCATAAAAAAATCTCCCCTGCCTGCTAAACTACTCTTTTCAAGAATCAAGAAAGTAAAGCGATGCCTTTTAACGGCGGATTCATGACCAAAGAAAAGAGCTCCTATCCCGACTAAGCTAAGACTAAGTCCTATTCTACATAGGATAATCTTGAAAGAAGACTGAACCACTTATTCAGTCTCAAGTCCTCCAGTCCAGACAGACCGCTTGCTTTCTTTGCCTTGCCCTGAGACGCCATCCCCACCTTTTGTGCGAAGTCTTTCTCTTCTATGTAATTTCTTTCTAAATCAATCCTATAGCTTGAGTGAAGTGACCCATATAATGGGTCACGAACGATATAAGAGAGAAAGATGAGTTCCGATATTGAATCTAAATTCATTATCCGAAGGATCCGAAAAGCATAAGCGCAGGAAAGCGAAGGCCATCTGAGGCTGAAGCCAGAAGCCGAATATCCAGGATGAAGAGGAGGGCACGTTCACCAGCAACCCCTAAGCAGAGAAAGAATATTGATTTGGTTACACCACTTCTGTTGAAAAAAAGCGATGAAAATTCAGCAGAAGTGGTTTATAAAGGCAAAGGCGAGGTTCGAAGATGCTCTCCCGGTAGTCCGAGGTATGAAATCGCTCGACTGATAAGGCAACGGCCTTAGACGGGATAGGGGCGAGACTATTTACTTTCTTCAAGGAGAAGAACAACGGAGCTCGAGCATTTAGGATTGAAAAAGCTCACTTATAGGCTTACGAACGGTAAGATTTATTTATCTTATTTCACCTACGGACAGTTCCGTTACAGGATCACCCAGTTCTATTATTCTTCTCCTCGTTTTCATTGGTAACGAAGGCTAATTCAATTCAGATAAAGAAGAGTGTAGTAAGCCAATAGGCTTTGCTTTAGTCCGGAGAGGATTGACAGAAGGCTCTGAAAGATCTCGACCAAACAAGCAACGGACTGAGCTAGCGCTTCCCCTCAAACCTCTCCTCTCCCTATCGGGAGAGCGTCTTCAAACCAGCACCTTAGTTTCACACTAAGCGTCTTCTACCCTAAAGCTTTAGAGCTAAGGAATGCTGATCCTGCTTCAGGGGAAGGAAAGATGCCTTGAGCCTGAACTCAATCAATATTCTTTAGTGTAACGACTTCGATTCCAATAAAAGAAAGATTATGTCACCTACGGACAGAGAAGGGACTCGCATATTTCATTAACAGACAGCCCTTCATCTACGAATTAATAATTACATACAATAGAGTTGAAAGTGAAGCTAAATTATTCAATTGCTTGCTTGTTAGAAGGGAAGGTTCGGAGATCTCGAGCAAAGCGAGAGGGTTGAGGCAGGCAAGCCCTTAGCCCTTACTACGATACGATATGGGGCACGAGCAGGTTGCCAGAAAGAAAAGTCAAGTGTAACGGAGAAAGAGCATCTGGGAATTGATCTTTCACGACTGCCCGGAACCGGAGTAGGTCTCGTGGCTAGGTCTTTAACCGGTTCGGAAGATAAACTATCATCAGTCAATGAAGTGGGCTTGAACAGGAAGTTAGGTATTGTATGGAGATGCTCGCTTGACCGGAACCCCAACAGTGCTTTTTATTACCCCCGACGGGGTGTCCCCTTCATTCCCGTCTTTCGCATCCCTTGCTTTTGGAATAGGCAATACAAGAAGATCTCTTGTTGGAAACCATTCCACTAGTTATCGAAAATGGTGGGACATCCGCTCTTATCTATGGTGTTTCCCTCTCCCCAATCCCCCCTTATTGATACGATAAATTCTCCCTCGTGGAAAAGATACCAGCCATTTGACCTATTCTGAGTTGGCCAAGTCCAAAAATCCTACCCATACCACCTAAAAAAGGGAAAGGCTTAGTTGAGTGAAGAATGCTCAAGGCCAATACTTCGTGCCAGTGTGCAAATGCTTGGGTTATTCACTATCAAAATCAGGTGTACGACCCTAAAGAAAAATCGAGAAAATGAATCAGTAACAGCTGCAGGGTGGGAATGAATAGAAGACTAGTGGGTTTTCCCTCGGAGGGATATAACGAATAGACTTTAAGATACAACCTACCGTTGTTGAAATATACACTGTGAAGGGAATAACCAAACCCCTTCACGATGGATCTTAATGTATACGTCAACTAAACGAAACATGATACCAAACCGAAAAGTTGATACATCAACTTTCGGAATGTACCAAGTTTTGATAAAGATAGGCGCATCAAAGAAAGCGTCTACTGTTACACAAGGATCTAAAGCAACCTGACAGTACCATTGAACATACTTTAAGAACATTCTCATCCAACCATGATATAGAGACCATTCACAAAGGTCCCTAACATCGTCGGTAAAGAAAGGCTGGTCAGGCGGGACAACCAAGTCTGAGGGAGCGAAGTGCTCACGCAGGAATTGAATGACCCTTCCTAAAATATGCGGTTCAATTACTTGATTAACAAGTACCATCAACCAGAGGTTAAACGGTAAACAGCCGTGTAACCTCATACCCAGAAGACGTCGAGCACGCTTACCGTGCTTCCGACTGAATCCAGGACGAGACGACGCCTTAAACCCAAGACCAGCCAACCTCAATAAAGTTGACTGGCGAAGGGGATATGGAGCAGTAATACACTAAGTTATACCACTCCATAGGCATAAAAAGCAAAACAAGTCGCTTAATCGACACCGGAGAAATATCTTTCTCAAGGTGATTAATACGGAACCTTTTTGCAAATTCCGCCCCGCCCTTAGGCGATATTATAGACTTGCCTATGGATATTTCTACATGAAGTATTTTTTTCAAATACTCCATGTATACCTGGGCGACACGCTCATCTGCGATCACAAGATCGTCACCGAGAAGAGCATACCGGGTAAACTTTAGATCTGAGTAACACTGTTCTGCCGCGCACCACACCACAAAATGATGTGAAAACGCAAACAAAGGCCAGGAAGCGTGATAACCCAATGGTTGACCTGCAACAAATGAAACCCAAACTGGAAGGTTCCTTTTTATAAAACCAACCTCAAAGGCATTTGTTGCCAGAGCTGAATTTACGGCAGCCGAAGCAAACGACTGACCGAATAGATACTTTGTTAGTTCAACCATGATGCGAAGTGGCCACCTGTCGGTGGCAGACTTCAAATCAATGGAATAAACACAACCAGTAGAGCCTTTCAGCCTGTCCAGAGGTGCTGTCTGATCAAACGTCCCATCCTGAGGGATTGAACGTAAGACACAGGCCAACCACTCATGGAAAGGCGCCAATAGGCGTTGATTGATATAGTTTCCTATAGCAAACACACGACGCTTCCCGTCGCCCTCACAAACACACGAAAGTCGACCAGACATGGGTGGCAGCTCCAATTCTTCAAGATATAGGGAGCCTAGCCTACGAACGAACCAATCTTGACTCCAACCACTAATTAAAGTGTTTGAAGAATCAAATGGGTAACGGACGTAGGGTGCCCACAAAGTTGACGGTGGCCAGTGTCTGCCCTCAGTTTGAATAAATCTCATGAGGTTTGCAAAACTGGCTAACTCCGGAAGGAGACTAGTGAAGATAGACCGGTGATGCTTTATTGACTTTAATAACTTATCACCGCTGTCAGCACCAGCCCGATACAACTTGGACAACCAAGCCATGGATGGAACAGACTTCCATACTGGTACAAATTCAAACCCTTGCTTAAGGGGAATGGATTTGATACCAGGAACATACCTAAGGATTAGACCAAGCCTATCCTTGAACACAACTGAAAGGTTGGGCTCAGGATGTGGAGTGACAATTGATGCAAATGTACGCTTTGATACTCGAGGTGCAAGCTGAATAAGCTTAGACACTGAGAATACCGAAAGGTATAGTTGAACCAATTGATCACCTCTGGCACCACCCTCTCTTATACACTTTCTATGAAAGGGAGGTATAATCCTAGGTAAGCCAGTCCTAGTAAGGGAGACCCCCTTCTTTCGCCTTCTCCTGCTTTTTACTATACTGGAATCCCTAATAGGCTGTTAGCAATAAGAAGAATAGGCTGCGCCCGATTCCTCTTCTGCCCTTTTGATAACCTTCCGGACCCCTAGCTTGTGCCTTTTCCCCTGCTCTACGAACACTCTGCGACCTCCTCGATTTCCCATCCAGCACCCTCTGAGCCTGCAAGCCGTTAGTAATGTCAGCCAATGGGGGGCCTATCCACGTCATCCAATTCCGTTACATTCTCATCAAGCACTGCAAACCGTGAGGGATTCGTGAACCCCTCAGCAGACGCACGTGGCCTACGATCCCTACGCGCCCTAACCACAACGCGCCAAGGACTCTCCTCCTCCTCGACAGCAGCATTCTTTCCCGGCGCCTTGTCTGCCACCGTACTCCTCCCAGGACAACCGTTGACCTCAATACTCTGCTCCTCAGAACTCACCTTCCTATCTCTGCAATTATCCCTCAGGTGACCAAATTTACCGCAAGCCAAACATAGTAAACTCATACTCTCATACTCCAGAGGCTTCTGCACTCCTTCAATGGCAAAATGAGGCTGCAATGGCTTCGTAAGATCCACCTCCACACATAGTCTCGCAAACCTTCCTCTCGCCTTCGTTGCAGTGTGCAAATCAACCTTAATTGTCTTCCCGACAGCCATGCCCACATTATACATCATTTTCTTGTCAAAATATTCCAATGGCAAGTCGGAAATCCTCACCCACACCGTAGTTTTATCAATCACCTCTGTTTTGGGGTTGAAATCCGGTTTCCACCTCATCACACTCAGGTAGCTGTCAAGCACAACCCACGGACCCCCAGTTAGAGCAACCTCAAAGTCCTCTGCATTCTGAAAAAAACACTAACAACGAAGAAATCATTCTCCAAGTCTGTAACCTTCACTCTGCCCCTCCTTCCCCATAGCTGAGACAGTTTCCGATTTAGGAAGCCATAGCTTACCTTACGTCCCAGTAACTTAACAATCAGCGACTGCTTGAACGGTGCCCACAGCCTCTCCTTCTCCTTTTCGTCCAACAGAAAATTAGGGCACATAGGGTCTGTGTCATCTCGAGTAATACCCTGAGAGGGATTCAGCAGTGTGCCAAAACTCGTATCGCCGTCTTCATCATCCATCATACCTTCATCTCCGGCCATCAGCGAGTCTTTGTACGACTTAGGGCTATCTCTACCCTTATCCACCTCTTCTTCCTAAGTTCTTCTTTTATTAAGTGGCTCAACCTTTCCCTACCCTACCTGTTCCAAAGCGAGTTTTTGCTTAAGGGAATTGGCTTACCTTCTATTCTTATTCTGCAACTGAAATTCCATTCCTCCTTTGCTTTGTGCCTCTATCTATTAAGTGATAAAAACCTGATAGTCTTCCTCGCCCTTCAGTCGTTCATTCCTCTCCTTATCAGTCTCGTGGCCGTATCTCCTCTCCCGTTGGTCGAGAACTTCATACCTCTCCCTGGTTCAATAAGAAGGATTTACCTTCGAATTGATCGTGCTATTCTTTACTCGAAGAGTAATTCATACAAGACTCTAAGAAGGAAGCAAGTCTTTCATCCTCTCGCTTTGCTCGAGATCTGTTCAATCCTCTCCCTCTCGGTCGACTCTCTCCTCCCCTGCCATGCCATCTAAGTCTATTGCAACACTCATTTTTTGCTTGATCTTTCTTTTTCGTATATTTGCTTTAAAAAAAAAGAAAAAGCCCAGCTTTCTACTTTTATTTTTTTATATAAATTTGTACGTAGGTCTATGTTTATTTTGCTACTTTGTCCGCCTCCAGTGCTTTGATTTTTTTTGTAAAGGGTCTCTTGCTTTTGTTATTTGGGGGGTTTCGAGCGGGGAAATAATTGCTAGTTCCGGCCCATCACGCTCGACCTCGTGGACGGAGGATTCATTCGAGATTGGGGTCTTAATGGAGCCCTTTTCCGAAACAGAGATGGGGGGCACGTCGGCTCGTTCTTCGATCCCGAGGGTGGCGGGCGATGAAGCGGGGCCGTCCCATCAAGGGTCTGTTGTCGAAAATGCTAGCTTGGAATCGTCAATGCGAAATCGCATTGCACGACTCGAGCAGGACAATAGTCCTTATCTGCTGGATAAGGCAAAGGGGGAATACTGGGCTCACATAAAACAAGAGCTGGACCACGCTTCCTCTCAGAGGGAGTATAGCCAGTTGCTTGAGTTCGAGAACAGAGACCTCCAAATTCGAGAGCGGAAGCACGAGTGTTTACGTCTTTTTTTCCACGTGCTAGCTCAAAATCCGGCCTTGGCCGACCAGGCCCCATACAACCCCCAGGAAGTCTTTGACGACTTCTTGGACGAACGTCGGGAAGCACTCGATAGACAGGCGGAAGAGCCAGTGGGTGAGAAGGCCCACGGACAAGGGGTGCCCTTGGAGAAGAGAGACCGGGAAGAAATAGCTTTCTTGGAGGGACTGTTCTTAGATCTCCAGAGGAGGGGTCCCGACGCAGTAATAACAATTTTTCAACCTCCCAATGCTCAACAGAATTAAAGAGGGAAAGTTTATGCATCTTCAGGCTACTCCCCGAACATGCCTAAGGAAGGTGGGGGAATAGCGGCCATGGACTTAACTAAAATAATAAAATTTCCAAAAATGGCCCATGGGAAAGGGAATGGGGAGGTGGGCCCCCTCTATATCATAGGCAAAGTCCTGCGGACTCACTTTCATTTTTATGGGAAGGAAGGACACCCCCCCGCAAGGTCACACATGGGACCAGCTGGGGCAGGAAGTTGTTACTCGACTGAGTGAGGTAGATCCCGCTCAAATTTTGACGGCCCTCTCCGATCCTTATTTCGTCGATTACTTTATGGTGGCCACCCAAGTAATAACGACATGGGCAGCAATTTGATTGAAATAACAACAGATTCTATTCTGAATTTAGTTACCTGGACCAGCTCTGTTCTATATTCCACTCTAGACTAGATAGATAGGACTGACTAGCCTGTCGGCCACTAGAAGAGGACTTTTTTGGCCTGCTGAAAAAGCTTAGAGGAAGGAAGAAAGGAAAATCAGTCCTTAAGTATTAGGCTGATCGGCTGATAGGATTGATTCGCAGACTGGATGAGACCATTCACTCACGGAAGACTTTATAGATATCGCTCCTTAGCACAAGTAGTACACTAAGCCCACAACCCTCTCCTTATCAGTCGAGCCCGTACCTCTCCCTATCGTTTTGTATCTCGCTTTGCTCGAGCTGCTATTGCTAGCTCAAGGGCTAAATTCTAACCTTAGTATTTCAACTAAGCTAATTCAATCCTCTCCCTGGAACTGAAGGACTTAAGGGCTTTACCTTCCAAAGCTTCTAACAAGGCAAGTTACCATCCTCGGACTACGGTCTCACTTCCTACGTTCCAAAGCTTATGCTTGCAACTTCTTCCTCTGCATTAGCTATCCAAAGCTCTCACAAGAAAGCCTTTTTTCTTTCGAGCTTACAGAAATTCGATTCCTTCGCTTACTCTGATCCTTCTGATCCTTCTTTTAATGAAATATCTCTCGAGCGATAAAGATAATTCCTATTCACTGTCCCTAGGGAGAAATTCAATAATCAGGATTTCTCGGATCGTAATGAATGCTTTATCTTAGGATAGTCCGAGGAGGGAAGATAATGGCTGAGAATTCAAACCTAGTAAAGAAATTTTCTATCTCATTCCTTAGAGCGAGTGAAGTTACCATTACTAATAAGGGAGGGGGAACGAACGATATAAGATAGATAGCTCTTTTTTATGAATCTGCTAGAAGGTACGTAGTCACTCGACTGGTAACTGGTAAGGAAAGGAGCTAAGAAAGCCACTGTACCGACAGGGAGAGGTACATAGTAACTGAACGCTTTTTTCTTCCCTGCTCTTGTCCGTCCCTGCGCTTACAGAAACAGAAAGAGATTCATAAAGGAACTCTGATTTATCTGATTATCGTGAATTGACCTCAGCGGAGGAGAATCATAATATTAGCTTAGTCTTCTATTCCCAAGGGAGATAGATAGGGGCGAAAACCCTAGAAATCCACGAGAAGGCCTCTTTGACTATTGAGAATCGAGGTTTGAAACCATCCCAAAGGGTCTTCCCATCAGAGAGTGACAGAACCAGTGCTTTTAGTACTGATTTTCTCACTCGGAGATCTTCCAAAATCTCCCGCCAAGAACGAGTGACGTGCGTCATTGCGCGCGAGGGAAACATTGCGTATCGTGTTTTCATGATACCAGTGTCAACCATCGTAAGCGCAAAGACCTGTTACATTTGTTAGTTGTAGCAGTACGTCATCCGTCCTCCTCGCCTTAGTGGTAACGAACTTGTGTTACTAGTGGAGTGGGAGTGGGGGGGCGTTGATCGTTGTCGATGATCAGGATAGTGTTTGTGCCATCCCAAAAAGCGGCATAGCGAGCTTCGGTCCCAGCCCGCTTGCTGTCTCCTGGAATGGCCTGACTTACATACCCGAATGGTATGATGGCATTGTCTTTCTTCTTTTCTTTTGTGAGAGGTATGAAATCGGGAGAGCAAAGCTTTAGGATTGGACTCTCTACAGAACACTGATTCGGGTTGTGCGCTTACGTGCTAACTGAATCACTTCAATAGCGAATGTAGGAACAGAAATGGAATACCAAAGGACGTTGCTACCCTACCCGTGAAAAAGTAGCCTTCGTGAACCAGCCATTTTCTCGCTATCGGGAGAGCTGCTATCTGCGTTAAGTGACTCGACCGCTAGGGAGAGGAACGGAGTAGCTCGAACGAAGTGAGAGGATCTGAAAGACCTCTCCTTGTCAGTCGAGAACTTCATCCCTCATGGCACGACGAAGTATAGCATCTTGCGCAGGAGTTTGATTGCAGGGGGCACGAACGATTGCATGGTTAATTAAGTGGGCTATGGAGCATGAGCCATATCAGTGCTAGAAAGACTGTTTTTTGATATGGTTTGATAGTAGGAGAGAAGTTGTACCCCTATGGAGTATGGCCCAACCAGCGGAGTACTTTACTAAAATATCTGTCCTACCATCCCAGACCCTTTGTGGTTAGACCCCTTTCTATCCACAACTGAGAAATATCACAACCTAGCAAGCAGGCCGAACGCGCTTTCTGCCCTAGAACCAATGCCAGCCGATGCATTCACCCCTGGGATCATGATGCTAATGCCAAGATCTCAGGATATGGCTAGACCCTAAATCCGAATAAAAACCTACCACTTGGCTGCTATGGAGCTTTGTAGTTATGGAGCTATAGTACCTCTATGCCCTTGCCTTTGAGTTCCCCAAGGCAGTTCATCTGCGGACCAGTAACAGCCCCTACCTTATTGCAACTATGGAGCTAATGAACCTTGGCCTTTGAGCCTAAGGTGCAAATCCAGACCAAAAGATTCAAGTCGGACCAGAATCAGGTAAAGAAAGCGTACCAAACGAAAGCCCCGAAACTTCAACGAAAGCTATATATTAAATAGAATAAAGCGAAGGGAGCCCACTTCCCACTCTCCCTTCCCCACCCCCACTGTCTATACGAACTTTATAGGGTCTCCGTCAGTCTATCTCTGCTAGTCTCGTAAAGAAAGAGATTAAGCGCACTAACATGAAAGTTTATGTAAGGAAGGACCATAGTCTACTTCAGTCTGTGTTACCTTTGTCTTCTGCTTTCCAGCTCTGAAAGCAAGGAGTATAGTATCGAACCTGCCAGCACTAAATAAGGGTAAGGGACCAGGACGAAAGTCCAATAACAGCTGCTTTAAGTAATAGGTTTTCCCTGCGTCTCCCGGCTGTAGTCAAGG
>JAIUCV010001859.1:0-7500 GCA_026724425.1 Erythrophleum ivorense | reverse complement strand
AAATAAAATAAATAAGGGGAGATCTGCTGCTTACTGCTCACGGAAACATCCGACCTATACAACAAAAACTATCATGAAATTTTTACTTCGGAGAGGCTTAGACCTAGGAAAGGGTCAAGACCTGCTTCGGCGTCCAGCGCCGACCAGGATGACTGTATGGCCGCTGAGTTCTTTAGGTTGGCTCTAGAGGATGAGGATGTTTTCCTTCCCCCGGTCGATCCGTTTTGT
This sequence comes from Erythrophleum ivorense, assembly GCA_026724425.1. Taxonomy (NCBI): domain Eukaryota; kingdom Viridiplantae; phylum Streptophyta; class Magnoliopsida; order Fabales; family Fabaceae; genus Erythrophleum; species Erythrophleum ivorense. Next base: position 7,272 of record JAIUCV010001859.1, on the reverse strand, counting down.
GATGTGATCTCTACCAGTGATGCTGCTTGCTGTGATGATAGACCTTCTTTTGGTCTAATTGGAGGGTGCTCATCCCCTCCCTCTCTTTTGAAGGACAATGGACCTGCCTCTTGTCCTCTTGCTTTGTCACCTGATTACTTTCCTGCTTGACTTTGTCGGCGGGTGGTAGCATGTCCTTTAGCGAGGCTAGGCACCTTCCTTAAAGGAGGAAGCATCCAATCTGATGCATCCTAGCCAGGGAAATCCCCGAATCGCGAGTCTGGGGTATATACTTTTTCTTTATCCCCCAGAGAATCCGACAAGAAAGAAGATCAAAGAAAGTACATATGGGCAAGATCCATCTTCCATTTCTAAGAGAATGCCATCAGTAGAAAAAGCAAAGGAGGATTGATGGCATGAACCGGTATGCTCCATCCGCTAATCCGCTCAGGAGGCGGGCAGATGATTTTTGTGATTGGACGGACGTACTTTTTAGTAATTCGAGATTTGAAAGGGCCTGTGAAAAAGCCCCCACTGAACAGGACCGGTAGTCTCCATAGGGACTTGGCTCTACCATAAGGGAAAGTAGATAGACGGCTCTACGTCTTCAGGTTCGAAATCTCTCGTCTTTAAATCAGAAATAGGTCTTTCAGAAGATAGTGAATTACTGGCGTGAAGCAAGGGTGCATGGCAGGCTAGCTCTTTAGTTTATCCTGATCCTACGTGACTAGGTCAAAGATGAATAGTGAATACTCCGCCCCGGGGATAGATAGTTGGTAGATTGACCTTTCTTCGGAGATCGGCTCAACCCGTAAGGAAATAGATTCAAACTTTTTCTAAGTGTAATCGACTATTGTTGTCGATCCATTATTTATGAGACCCGAGAAAGGACTTTCATTTGCAGATCAATCATAATTGAGGAATTACATCGTGACAAGAAAATGCTACCTTCTTTTTATGGCGTTCTACTAAAGCAATAGTTTCTTTATGATCCCAAGGGAACCAGGAACAGCCCATCTTGGAGCTGATCCTACATCCACGGATTTCAATTCCAGATTGGATGTAGGTCTTTTCACTAGCTTGCTTTCCGGGGCTTTGAATAGCTTTACCAGGAAAGAGAACCGGTCAACCTCCCCATAGACAAAATGTGAACTTACAAGAGGGGAAGAGTCGATTTGAACAATCAGAGCTTATTCCATTCCGAACAAGCACTAGAAAGGTGACTCTGTGTGGGATCGATCGCCCTACTTCTTTATTCTTTATCGCGTTGGGCCGGGATCAAAACAACTTATATAAGTATATAAGTTAAGTAAGGATATACCACCAAACCAACCTCAACTGATTGAACTCAAGCAATCGCAGCTACTTTCTCTTCCACTGCCTTCTCTAAACCACCAACAACGGATACGACAAGAGCTGCAGCGGCAACTCAAGCAGCAGCGGCTAGGCTGACAGCGCTTACGAGACTATGATTCTTCCCTTTCGACGGGTATGAGCTTCTAGGAGCCCTGCCTCCAACAGAATCAATGGCAAAGAATGCGCTATAAGGAAGAAAAGGCCCCTTTGGCAACTATTGAATACGGGGTCTTTGAAAATCAACTGCTATTTATTGAAGGGGGACGAAGTCAATCACACATTTCTACTTTCGACCAGGTAAACCACATCTGAGGAAGAGCAGGGATAATCGTAGACTAAGAAGAGAGGACGTAAACACATTCATTGAATTGGACAGCTTTGTTAGCAAGAAGCGGTTAGCGGAACTCAGTTCCACGAGCTACTTCTTTGAAGTCTTTTTCTGGGACTAGAGGCCTTTGGGATTGATGCCGAGACTAGATTCGAAACTAGAGATTGCTCTTCTTCTTATTCACACCGAAGTGCGCAATAAGGAATGGCGGGATGGATTACTTTTCTATAAAGGCTGGGCATCTCAGGGAAATGTTAACCACATAGGGATGCCTTCAGTCTCTTTCCGGACCTACTCATCGAAAGATGCCCAAGCTCTTTGATAGAAGAAGCTTCAAATGCGCAGTTAGGACAAAAAGGCTGTTTGCAAGAAGTAGCTGCGAGAATGCCCTCAGTCTATATAGGCTGTAAGGAAAAAGGCAAGTAGGCAAAAAAGATTAAGGACCTTCGACTGCTTGAATAAGCTAATAACAGATCTTTTGCGTCTTTCGAGATGCGAAGAGAAGTAAGAAGATCGGCCTATAAACCTGTCTAGCCAAGATGGGGGAAAGCTCCCACCCAACTAAAGAATATGCACCAGATGAACCAGTAAAAAGGCGCGTAAGCGAAGAAAAAAACCTTTGAGGACGCTCCGCTCTTATCTTTTTCACAATCGCCGACTACGAAATGATTAGGAAGTTAGCCAAACGGAGGAAGCGGTACCCGGCAAAGGCCGAGAAAACTGATTAGGAAGTTAGCTGGCTGGCTGAGGTAACTCTACTTGCCGAGGAGGAAATGTCAATTCTTGCTTCTTCCTTTTGAATACCGGGATTGCTAACTACTGTCCTTAACTCTTATTGCCCTAGAAGCCAGAACTCTTAACGGCGGGAAGCGAAGGAACCGTAGGGCTTAGCTTAGGGCAGGGAGTGAGCCTTGGGTCATAATGAATATAGTAGGGCAGAACCATGGGCGATTGCCGCTGTTAGAGTAACTGCTGCAATTGAATCTGTTGTCGGAAGGGCTACTAGAGAGGAAGACTCCTTTGGCTCTTATCGAAATGAATTGAAAAAAGGCTCTTCCCACGTAGCAGTAAGAAGGACGGGAGAAGGAGCAATAGACGGGATTGTTGGAATTGGTGTGCTAGCTGCTCTAGAAAAGGAAAGGGGGAACTGACTTGTGAACTGGAAAGCCCTTGTTGGCTATAGATATGGGTCACTCGCGTTATAAGAAGAAGGAAGGGGATAGTTATAGGACCTGGAACTGAGACTGGTAATTGGATTTTCTTTCCTAGGGGCAGGAGCGGTAGTTGAAGGAATGTTGCTTTGGCTTGATTGCTTTCACCGGCCTTGCCTTTTCTTTTTTTCAAAATGTATTCTCGCAGTTGAAGATAAAGAAAGGGCTGCTTGGCCTAGAATTAGAGAATTAGAGGAGGTAGTGGGAGATAGTGTGTATGTACTTTTCTTCTTCATGTGACAGACATCGCAAAAGTAGTCCGTCGAACTATCGCCGATAGAGGGCATCGTTCAAGTATACGATTTTTTAACCGGTTTCGCAGTCGACCATTTGATAGCCCTGTTCTTGAATATACAGAACTAATAGGGCTTCGATGAGCCCTAGATGTAAAGGGCTTTTTGAACCCTTCTAAGCAATTAGAAGAGCGCAGAATTGGACCTCCCTCAAATGGATGGATCTGGGATTGATTGTGGAACCGAGCAGAGAGAACCTGGGACGAGCAGGAAGATACGCTAGGCGGAGTAGTAGCTCTGGAGCAGGTTCTTCGACTGGATCAATGCATGTATGAATCCTAAAAAAATCCCGAAGGTCTAGTCTAGAAAAAAACCCGGGGGTTTTGGTAGGAAAGGCGGTCACAGGAAGAAATGCCCTACCAATGAATAGATTAGTCTACTAACGTCAACAATCTCTTTCTTCATATACGATACCGTCCGGTTTTATATCCGAAACTATAGATATGACACAAGAAAGAAAGATAGATATTCCCATGGTAGGAATAGGACAGTTGCACTAAGGAAGAGAGCTAGGGATTTGATAAAGGTGATAGGACAGGGTTCCAAACCTGCCTTAGTCTCAGTCTCAAATAGGGCGCAAGCTAAGGACATTACTATATGAATATACATTTCCTTATCACAAGCGAGACCTCAAATTCCAAAAATGCTCCTCTAGTCCCGAGCTTGGTAAATAAGGCCGTGGGAAAGAAAAACTTTCTTCCGGCCTTTAAGTGATAGGGGGGAGTCACTCTTGCCTTCTCTCTCTTAGGTGGGTCAGTCTCGCTCTCTCTTGTCGGTAAGTATATCTGTCGTGGTATTGCTGTCGTGCCGTGCCGTTCCAGTAGTCTTTGTGAATTAGTTGTTTTGAGGGGGGAGTGCAAAAAAGGAAAAAAAAGACCGTAGCCAAAAGCAAGGGATTCCCGGGGCCCGAGGTAGAGCGTCGGTCGTCAGGGCAGGTATTCTCATAAAAGAAAGAAAGGAGAACAGGCAGGGAGGTAAGAACGAGTAAGACTAGGTTATAACAACACAACAGAGGTTAGACAGCTCTTACCGGAGGAAGTCGGGTCACCCGTCCCCTTGACACAGACACGAACTAATCCTTCTCTCACTACTTCTGGACAGGATTTCACTCCAATGGCAATAAGCTAATAAGATTTAGTACGTTTAACCTGGAACTATAAAACCTTACCCGATGACTTTCAGACTTGCTTGACCACTTGAAAACTCTCCTGGGATTCGAACAACTCTTGGCGAGTCTGAACTCGGCGAAGAAGAATCATCGATTGAAGAAGAGATTCTTCACTTAGATAGAGGAAGAGAATAAGGACTAAGCTCTGTAAACAAAGATGTTGAATCCTGGCAATAAAGAAAAAGACCTGGTTATCTCAAAGGCTATCTCCGGGAAAAGGCTATGGTTCACTCGCGGTCGAAGAAGAACAGGTTGGGAGTGACGGAACTTACTAATTAACTGATTGAACTTTAGGGGTGAAAAGAATCCCCAGTTGATGCGGAAGAAGCAGTCTTAGCATGGTTTTGCCCAGAAATAAAAGAAGTTCACGCATTGGCAAACAAACTGAGTAGGGAAGGTCTTTGTTGAATCTGAATTGGATAAGTAACCAAGCAGGAAAATACGGGGACGAAAACAAGCATTGGAAAACTGGAGTTTAAATAAGTACTGGTACAAAGCCTTTAGAGGTAGGCTTTCATTTCATGCCGTTTTGATATATGTCTTAGTTGGCATAAAAAAAGTAATAAAGCAGCCAATCCGGGAGTGCCAGCCAGTTAGAGTTAGATCTGATTGGGGAGGCAGAAGAAAGAAGGAACTCCGAGAAAGTAAAATTTACGGTATTCCCTGGTTCGGTTTACCTGGGGTGGTCGCTGCCTGAAGAACACTATACACACAAACCGAAAGTCTTCTTTGAATCAAGTTCTCACTTCACTTACCCTCTCGCTACCTTCTCGTTGTTTTTGTTTTGACTTGCTCTTTGGCTAACGTTGACCGGCTTCGCGAGATCATTTCGGCCTACACAGGTCTAAGCTCTATTGGGCGTAGCTTTTTCGATCCAAGCAAACTACTCGAAAAAACTAGAAGAAAGATCGACTCTTTTATCTAAGCAATCTCTTTCTTTAACTTTAAACAGACAGACGGATACGTAGTGGAATAAGGTGCTGCCACTATAGGTTCGAGTAAGCTGACTGGGCTAACCTCAGATTATAGGTCAATAAGTGAGACAGAGGTTACTGGGGAAAGGCGGGAAAGCAAGTCCATCAAAATAAGTCCATTTACTTCGTAACCTTTACTTGGAAGACTAAACCCGCGCCTTACCTAGGGCTGCAAGTAAGGACTTCACATCCGGATTGGACGCAAACAACCGCCCCAGCCTTGTGATTCCGGACCAACAGGTGGACGAAACTCTTTACTTTGTCGTTATATTCCATTTTTCACCGAGATTCTGTCAATGGCAACCAAGATGTGCTCATTCCCATTAGATGCAGCCTTAGAGAGCCATTCATTCATTGGTTTCAAGTACTCCCCGAGTATCACGCTAAGACATTCCTTTTCTTGTTCTCGACAGAACCCCTTTTACCCGTTTGCGAAGGAAGCCCAAGAGAGCGGTAAGGGGCGCAGCCTTCTACTACCATGGACGAGGATACGCTAAGGCAACTTTGGCTGAGTCAATCGAAGCTAAAGCAACGTCCAGTTGGCCGAGCTGATGAACTTGACCCAATAGATCTATTAGAAGCAACAGAGTAATAGGTGGAAGCAGATCTAGTGCTAGTAGGGAGAGGTTCTGAAAAGATCTCGACCGAAAGGGAGAGGTTCTGAAAAGATCTCGACCGAAAGGGAGAGGAATTCAAATGTCCAGATTCATATCTAATTTAATTAAGGCCCTTTCTTTCGGGCGACGATTCGATTCTTCTTAGCTTGGCCATTCGATTAAGGTTCTTTCGATCGAGAAAGAGAAAGATAACTCTTATTCATCCGGAAGTGACTGAACTAGCCTTTGGGCTTAAAAAAGCGCTGTCGCACCGAACATTCTCTCAGATTGTCTTTGTCGGCCTTACTAGCGCTACTGCTAATGTCGGCGTAAGGACTGTTTTTATCGGATACTTCTCTCTTTTTGGGAGGCCTAAGGACTGCAGCTTCTTCTGTAACAGCTTTTTTCAACCTCCCCTCGGGAAGTACGGTAAGAGGAATAGCCTATCTTCTATCTAGCCTTGAGCCCGGTATCTTGATTGCTGCTATTTTGATTTACCCCGAGCATTAAGTAGAGGCCGGGGCCAGCGTCTATTAAGAAGGGGATAGCCGGCTTATTTCGCTCCTAAATCCATTTAGCCTTTCTCCGGAACCACTTTAAATACCGATACGGGACCACCTTCCCAAATCAAATGCAACTGATTAAAGAACAGCTGCTCACCTTGCTCAGTTTAGGGCGTAGGGAAAAGAGTAATAGTCATCCATCGCCTTGAGCGGAGCCTGGTCTGGGATCGAGCCCTTCTGCCCTTTCTAAGGATCATGGGTCACGAGATTCGAATTAGTTCAAATCCAATACAAATGGGCCCTCTGCCCTAGATTCTCTTCTCCCCGTACGGATCCATGTTCCGCCTTCTTTCAGTCCTAAATCAGTTAAGCGGCACTCATCCCTTTCTTGGCCACTTAAGGTTTCGCATCTCTCAAGCCGCTACTGACTTGGCTTCGTTCACTCAACAATCATTGAATCCGGATCCGGAAGTGACTGAACTCCCTTTTGAGCTAACTGCATCGGTTATGTCGACAACAACATATTCTCTAGCAAAAGAAAGCACTGACCTAGACTAGATCTCTTCTACCGCATCAAGAGGAAATCCCGATCCCGCATTTGATAAAGTTTAGCTATGCCCACAGCTCTTTCAAAGTCAAGCAGTCTTTTCAAGAAGAAAGTCACAGTCACACCGCTAATAGGCGGAAGAAGAGATTCCCAGCTATTGACTCTAATAAGACTAATAGCCGTACCGCAGAAAGAAGGTCAACCTGACCCCAGGTAATCACAGCTTTCTTCCCCTCAGGTCAAAGAGTAAGAACTCGTTTTCGAGCTAACCTTACATGGAGCTACCTGCCAACAAGAGTTCTCATTCACGGCTAACT
>JAIUCV010001858.1:50000-61052 GCA_026724425.1 Erythrophleum ivorense | reverse complement strand
GTCCTCAGTTCTTGGAGCGGAAGCTATTTGCTTAGCTTTACATCCATCCCAAGGTATCATTTCTAATACGTCTGTAGGGCATGCTCGGACACATTGAGTACATCCTATACAGGTATCATAAATTTTTACTGAATGTGACATAGGATCTATAGTTTTTTGAATGTCATAAATTTTCAATCTAGTAAACTTCTAACTAAATGATATATTAAAATACTAGATGAAGCAATGATTTCCTTTACTAGAATTTTTGTAATGAATTCTGGCTCAATTGATAAAAAAAAGGGCTAAAATACTTGGATTTCTTAGATTTTCACAAATATAATCTAGTAAGTCAAAACCTATTATATATATATGCCAATTTTAATCTATAATTTTTTATTTATGCTACTTATTTAATAAGGTCGATTGGTTGATGCGAGTTGATTTTCTGTTACGATAAATTGAGGAGACTATAGCTAATCCAATAGCTGCTTCAGCGGCTGCAATTGCTATAACAAAAATGCAGAAAATATCCCCCTTTAATTGGGAATTATCAAAAAAATCCGAAAATGTTACGAAATTCATATTAACTGCATTGAGTATAAGTTCAAGACACATAAGAGCCCTAACCATATTTCGACTCGTAATCAATCCATAAAGACCAATCAAAAATAAAAAGGCACTCAAAACAAGTACATGTTCGAGTATCATTCAGCAACTCCTTATCAATTTTGATTCATTTCAATATGAATAATAAAAATCATTCACCAGATTAAATCAACTAGAATAAAAACTATATTAGGGAAAATTTTTTTCAAATATATATCAAATATAAAAATGGGGAGTTAAAATCTGAAATAGCATTCACTCAAATGTAATTGAATGAACGGAAAAAAATATCATAACATACACAAAGTTTTCTTTGGTCTTTACTAAATCAGAACGTTTTTTATTGACGAGCCACAGAAATTGCACCTATCAAGGCAACTAAAAGAATTAGTGAAATGAGTTCAAATGGAAGAAAAAATTCTGTTGATAAATGAATTCCTATTTGTTGACTATTACTTATTAAATCTTGTTCGAGAATCTGGTTTAATCTTGTAGTCCAAATAACCCCGTACCAAGACGTATCGAGAATAGTAGAAATTAATGAAAAAAGAATAGTTGTACAAACCAATGAAGTAATCCCATCCCCAACGGTCCACGGATTAAAATCTGTGGAATATTCTGAATCATTCATGAACATCACAGCAAATATGATTAAAACATTTATGGCCCCGACGTAAATAAGGAGTTGTGCGGCAGCTACAAAATGGGAATTTGATAGAATATACAATAAAGATATACAAACAAGAACAAATCCTAAGGAAAAGGCTGAAAATATTGGGTTAGGAAGTAATACCACTCCCAGACCTCCTACGAGAAGACCGGGTCCCAGAAAAACTAAAAGAAAATCATGTATTGATCCAGGCAAATCCATTATATTATTAAAATTAAGAAAAAAATAGAAACCCTTTTCATGACCTTATTAATTTAACCGGGGAATTCTTTTTGAATATTTTTCTAAAATGTTTCTAATAGAGTGAAATTAGAATCTAATGAATATGAATTGATGTAGATACAATTATTAATAATAGTTTTGCCCCTTTTATTCTAAAGTGGATTTCCACCTATCTATTTAAAGAAAGTAATTACGAATATATTAAAAGAATGAGCCTTAATATTAATACTTAATATTATTATATAAATAATATACAAGTTTTTTCATTTAATTCTTTATATAATAAATTTGGAATTCTTTTTTTTATAAAATTAATGGGTTTACCCGTTTTTTTTTTGAGGTGAATTCAAAATTGTTCGAATGGTGTAATCGTCAATTACTGACATTGGTAAACGACCCAAAGCTATTTGATTATAATTCAATTCGTGACGATCATAAGTTGAAAATTCATATTCTTCAGTCATTGACAAACAATTTGTTGGACAATACTCAACACAATTACCACAAAAAATACAAATTCCAAAATCAATACTGTAATTAAGCAATCGTTTTTTTCGAATATTAGTTTCCAATTTCCAATCAACAACAGGCAGATCTATAGGACATACTCGAACACATACTTCACAAGCAATGCATTTATCAAATTCGAAATGGATTCGACCGCGGAAACGTTCCGATGTTATTAATTTTTCATAGGGATATTGAATAGTTACAGGTAAACGATTTGTGTGGGATAAGGTAATCGTGAAACCTTGACCAATATACCTTGCAGCTCGTAGGGTTTGTTGACCATAATTCATGAACCCAATTATCATAGGAAGCATATTGTAATTATCTATGAATAATTTTCTCTTTGTTTCTTTCTCTTGTTTAAAACAAGTAATGAATCTGTTGGATTCGTTTGCAATTTAGAGTGAAAAGAGTTGGAAAGAAGTTGTTAATAATAGATTACCAAGGGAAATAGGTAAAAGAAATTTCCATCCAAGATTTAATAGTTGATCCATTCTTAGCCTAGGTAAAGTCCATCTTGTTGCGATAGAAATGAACAAGAACAAATAAGTTTTCGCTAATGTAATAAAGATACCAATTGTTGTTCCAAAAATGGGATCCCTTTCAAATAGCTCCAAAATAGATATATACGGGATAGAAATATTCCAACCGCCTAAGTATAGAACTGTTACAAATAATGAGGAAATTAATAGATTTAGATAAGAAGCAACATAAAATAAACCAAATTTGATACCTGAATATTCAGTTTGATAACCTGCTATTAATTCTTCTTCCGCTTCTGGTAAATCAAACGGTAACCTCTCGCATTCTGCTAGGGACGAAATTAGAAAAATGATAAAACCTATAGGTTGACGCCACAAATTCCATCCCCAAAAACCATATTTTGATTGTGCCTCAACTATATCAACTGTACTTAAACTGTTAGATAATCCTAGTCGGTGATAACATTACTATTCTCACCGCTATTACAAAACCGTACATGAGGTCTTCGCCTCATACGGCTCCTCGGGGGTCATAAATAAATCTAAGGACCAGATTAGTATTATTTAGATGGATATGATGTGTTCTAAAATAAATGAAATATAAATATATCTGGGGTCCCAAATTATACCAATGGAATTCTGTCTGCTCAAATTCTAAGAATTAAAAAAAGCGCTTCTGAATTCATCTCATCCTTTACAAATTTAAATTTCTATTTGTTGAGTAATAACTTAAATACTTTAATAAAATACTCCTTGTAAAAATAAAAAGAGGTATTTCAGCCCATCGTGGTTTTCAATTACGAAAAAGAATTAGATCTCCTATTAGTTTATTATTTATGACAGAAATTCTATTTTATTTTCGAAATCTACGAAAAAACTATCCTTGTTTCGTTCCTATTCTTCTTTCTTTTTTAGAAAAAAAGTTGGTGGACTTAAAAAATAAAGGATTATTTCGTTTCTGATAGTCATTACATTTATCGGTGGATAGGAGCATACTCTGAATCGGAATCTTGGGGAGTACTGTTTGATCATTTCTACTAATTTCAAGCCCCAATTAACCTTCTTTTTTTTTTTTATCTTATGTTATGCATAAATATCCTTTTCAATTTGGTTAATCTCTATTACAAATTCTTTGTGTATTTTGGTGTTTCTAACCATCCACTCATTTTTACCTAATTGCCGCTCACTTTGTAATACATGTATGTGTAATCTATATAACTGATAGTGAAAACGTCATACGGTTAATATTTTTAACCCGCTTCAAGCCAGGATGACTAATCAACCAACCTTGGGGTAAAGTGATTCTTACATTTATTTCCGTTTAACCTTTGTACATAGGAAATGAGACTCAATTTTTATTTTTACTGCTAATTTATGAGCAGTTTTTTTCACTCATATATAACTATCAAATTCCTTTTATTAAGATTAACCCGAAAGAGAAATATCTATATATTCTGTTTTTAACTTAATTCGTCTAGAAGAAACAGAATAGTAAAAATAAACGTCTATGTTTCAACGAATCGCACGTAGAGATATTGATAAAACACATAGAGTTAATGGTATTTCATAACTAATCGATTGGGCAGCAGCTCGCAGACCACCTAAAAAAGAATATTTATTATTTGATCCATATCCTGACATAAGAAGTCCAATCGGAGCAATACTTGAGATAGCAATCCATAAAAAAATACCGATATTGAGATCCGCTAAAACAAGGTGATTGCTAAAGGGAATTACTGAATAACTTAGTAAAATTGAGATAACTGCTATAGATGGTCCAATACTAAATAAAGGAGTATTTCCTCTAGATGGGCGAAGATCTTCTTTTAAAAGTAGTTTTGTCCCGTCGGCTAGAGCTTGAAGAATTCCCAATGGGCCAGCGTATTCAGGTCCAATACGTTGTTGTATCCCTGCAGATATTTCTCTTTCTAACCACACAATTACTAGTACACCCGTTATGATTCCCAATACAAGAGAAAATATAGGGATAAATATCCATATGAGTTCATAGACCTCTTTTAAAGATTCCAATCTAACAAAAGAATTTATAGTTTGTACTTCTGTTGCATAAATTATCATTTTAACGATCAACTTCTCCCATAATTATATCTATGCTACCGAGTATCGTCATAATATCAGCCAATTTCATTCTTTTAACTAGTTCAGGAAGAATTTGCAAATTAATAAAACCCGGTGGTCGGATTTTCCATCTCCAAGGAAAACCACTTTGATCTCCTATGAGAAAAATGCCCAATTCCCCTTTTGGAGCTTCAACTCTTACATAAAGTTCTTGTTTTGATAATTCAAAAGTAGGAGAAGGTTTTTTACTAATGAATCGATATTCAAAATCATTCCATTCTTTATTTCTTTTTCTATCAAAGCCTCTGCTTTCTAAATTCTCATAGGGACCCCCCGGAAGTCCTTCCAGAGCCTGTTGAATAATTTTGATGGATTCTGTCATTTCGTTAAGTCGTACTAAATAACGAGCTAACGAATCTCCTTGTTTTTGCCACTGAATTTCCCATTCAAATTCATCGTAAGACTCATAACGATCAACTTTACGAAGATCCCATGGTATTCCGGACCCGCGTAGCATTGGTCCGGATAAACCCCAATTTATTGCTTCTTCCCCACCAATAATCCCAACTCCTTCAACGCGTTCTAAAAAAATAGGATTTCGTGTAATCAGTTTTTGATATTCAACAACCTCTGTTAAAAAATAATCACAAAAATCTAGGCATTTATCTATCCAACCATAAGGTAAATCAGCCGCTATTCCTCCAATACGAAAAAAATTATGCATCATTCTCATACCGGTGGCAGCTTCGAATAGATCATATATAAATTCTCGTTCTCTGAAAATGTAGAAAAAGGGAGTCTGTGCACCAATATCTGCCATAAAAGGGCCGAGCCATAACAGATGAGAAGCTATACGGCTCAATTCCAGCATAATTACTCTGATATAGCTGGCCCTTTTAGGAACTTGAATATTTCCCAACTGTTCGGGTCCATTTACTGTTATTGCTTCTGTAAACATAGTAGCTAAATAATCCCATCGCGTTACATAAGGTAAGTATTGTATAATTGCTCGGTTTTCCGCAATTTTTTCCATTCCTCTGTGTAAATAACCCAATATTGGTTCACAGTCAACAACATCCTCACCATCTAGAGTAACAATTAAGCGAAGAACGCCATGCATGGATGGGTGGTGAGGTCCCATATTGATTATCATAAGATCTTTTCCTGTAACGGGTCTCTTCATAAGTTTTTCCTTGATTCGTTCTGGCATGAATTAGATTGTTGAAAAAGAAGTTTATCAAAAAATTCAAGATCTAAAAAATTAACTAAATTCACAATTTTGGAATTTAACGAGTTTTTAATTCCCGAATATTCAACTGATTAATTAATTCTTTATAACGTACTCTATTTTTTTTTGACAAATAAGCCAGCAGTCGTTGACGTTTTCCCAGAATTTTTCGTAGACCTCTCTGAGATAAATAATCTTTTCTGTGCAATTCCAAATGTGAAGTAAGTCTTCGTATCTTATTAGTGAAACTGAATACTTGAAATTCAACAGATCCTCTGCTTTCTTCTTTTTTTTCTTGAAATGAAATGAATGTATTTTTTATCATAAAAAGAAATCCTTCCCTTTTTAATATGAATTGAAAGATATGAATTTTACTGATCAGTAATAATAATGGTAGTTTTTTTGTACAAGGAGCTTAATTTAATTAGAAACTTCTTAATTTTGAAAAAAAAAAAGTCTAAATTTAGATTAAAAAGAGGAGGATTCTGTTAATTTATTTATGGATCTGCTCTAATTGATATCTTATGTCATTGATTAAATTAATCTCATGTATAAAGATTCAATTTTTCAAAATCCCTCATATTTATCAATTTTTTTCATATATCGCAACTTATATATTATATATAGTAAAAAAGTAAAAAAGATCTATCATTAATTACTTTGAAATCGCGTATACATATGTATTCTTATCATACTGAAATGAGTTCCGTTAGTAGTATTAAACCAATAGCGATTCATACAAGCTAAATCTTCTAATCTAAAATTGGGCCAAAGAAAGGATTTAAATTGAATTAGGTTATTTTTATCCTTATCAAGATCTTTCTTTTTATGCAAAACTATGGTCAAGTTTTTAATATTCTTATCAAATCTTAAATTTCTATCCCTCGCATTTTTTTTTTTTAAGTTGAAACAAATTAGAATTCGAAATTCTCTACGTCGTTTAGGGGGTAGAATATTTTCTGGGATAAAGAAATCATAATTATTTTTTTTATCAATATAGCTTTTTTTTTTGTATCTTTTACTTATTTTTTTTTTTTTTTATGAACAAATGAAATACCTATGGTTCTATATATAATAAGTTGTCCATCGTTTTTTACAGACAAACGGACAGGTTCAATAATCAATATTCCTTTTTTCATTAATTTTGTAAAAGTGAAATTCTTCTCAATTATTAGAATATCCAGGCTCATTTCTCCTCTTTCAATAGAAGATATCGCTATCTCGTTTGGGTTTTTTAGTCTAACTAAGAGACAATATACTTTTACATTATTGAGAATTTTTTGATTAAAAAAAAAATTCCATCGCAATTGAAAACGCGAATACCTTGTGAGAAATAAATCAAGTTCCGCTTCGGTATTGCTTTTGTATTGTTTTTTATTTTTACGTTTTTTTATCTTCGATTCTGCATAATTTTCTTCAATCTTTTTTTCTTGGTTTGATAAAACTAATTCAGGATTTCTTTTTTTTTCTTTATCTGATTCAAGCTCTCCTTCACCTGCTGATTCTTTTTCTTCTTTAGTTAGATTATAAAATCGAAGGTATTTTTTTGCATTTGATCCTATAAAACCTTTTTTCTTTAGTTTTTTCTTTAGAGTGATCTTTTGATTAACACTTTTTTTTTCATTAAAATTGAAAAGAAGTAATTTAATTGGTATGACCCATGGTTTCATTTTATATGTACTAGAAAATAAGAAAAATTCTGGAAAGAAAAAAAATTCAAAATTTGTTATACGAGGATTTAGTATTTCTTCATTCATTCCCATCCAATCAAAAAAGTTTCTTTTTTGATTGGCAAGACCCGGCGGAGTTATTTTATCAATTCTTTGATAATTCTGAACTTTAGTCTGACTATATTTTTTTTGACTTGTGGTATCAACCCAGGGCTCAATATTTACTTTTTTTCTAAACCAAAAGTGGAGAATTCTCCAATCCAAATATTTTCTATGCCCAACTTCCCCTATACCCCTAATATTATATTTTTCTAGAAAACAAGAGACTAAACAATTATTTTGAGTAATGCCTATAGAAGACATGTCAAAAATTTTTTCTGCAGAATTAATAGATTTGTAGCAAAAAAAATTATATATACAATTTTTTTTTAAATTTTTTTTTTGATTTAATAATGAGTCGGCCTCAAAAAATTTTTGTTTTTTGTAATTATCAAATTTGTTTTTTTCATATGAATCTTTTTTGGTTAAACTTGGATTTAGAACTAGGGAGTCTTGGTTTATTTTCTTCTTCCATTTTTGAGTTACTAATCTAGCCCATGCAATCTGAGGTAAATTGTATTGAGAATTACTTCGTAACCAGTTTTTCCATGGATTTACTTCAGAATAAAAAAAGGTTTTATCTTTCAATTCATAATGAAAGATTCCTTGTTCTTGAAAAAAATCCTTTAGTTGATTCTTAACAAAAAAGGATGTTATGCATATGTTATATTCAAGAATAGCCTTTAATTTAGAAAAGTTACTCATTTGAATTTGTGATAATTTGTAAAATACATATGCTTGTGATAAAAAGCATAGGTCAGAATTCCATTTTTTTTTTTTTGATATTAAATTTTTTATAGTCGAAATAAAATAAATGGTTTTTTTTTTTTTATTAAATTTTTCTCTATTTTCTTCATTCTTGTAAATATATTTATCAAGAATTGTTTTTGTTGATTCAAAAAAAAGTTGTGTAGTAATTCTTGGAATATTAATGATACCTAGAAAAATCACTAGAGACAGTTGTTCAATGCAAAATTTAAAAAAAAAAAAAGATTTACGAATTAATCGGGTATTTTTTCTTTTTAATGTCTGCCAACTTTTTTTTGATGACTCAATTATTTTAAAACCATAACACGGTTTGTTACAACTATTAGTTAGGTTTTCTTTTTCTTTTGCAATTTCGTCTGTTTGATTTCTGATTGTCTTTATTTTATAAATCAAATTTTTTATTTTTTTTTCACTGATTGAAGAATTTGTCCACTCCGTGGATTTTTTTTGAACAGATAGTTCATGAATCATCTGATTACTCATTATTAAATCTTTTTTAGTTTCATTTAATTCATATATTTCGCTCGGTCCAACGAATGGAATTAGATTTCGTTTTGAAAGGTTGTTTATTTTTTCTTTTAGAAAAAGAAAGTTTTTGATAATCCAGTTTTGAATTTCTTTTGCGACTTTTAGGAAAATTGTTGCTCTTTCTTTGAGAATCCTTAAAACCAGAAAAGACTTAGTTTTAGATTTTTTGATTCTTTTTTTTAATTCTTTAGAAATAGGCTCAAAAAAAAGAAGGCTTTTTTTTGGCAGAACCAAACGGCAGTTCAGTTTCCATTCCCCAAACCGTTAAAAAACTAAAATGGTTTTTTTCTCCTTTGTCTTTTCTTTTTTTTAGTCGAGTCTTCTGAGATGATTGAAATTTAGATTTATGCCAAGGTTTAAGATAAAAAGGAAATAGGATTTTTATCTGAATACCATCCGTTAACCAGTTTCTTGGAAATTCAGTTTCGGATAGTTGAACCCCATTATAAGTACATTTAATATGCATTTCACGTTTCCAATCCTTTAAATCCTCAGACCACTCGGGGAATTGAAATAATAATAGACGGATGCTATTTTTTATTATTATCAATAAAGGTACTATAATATATTTTCTAAGAATAGATTGAGTTAATAAGAGAGAACCTCTTATTATTTGAGCAAATTGGAAGCTATCCCAAGTTTCTGCAATTTCTATCCGGCTTTTTTCTTCTATTTTTGATTGTTCTTCTTCTTTTTTATAAATTTTTTTTTTTTTCCACATTAAATTTCTAATAATTTTTTTTTTGAGCCCCCGTATATCAAACGAAAAATTAAAAAGTTTATCTATTCTATCAAAAAAAAGGGGCGAGTGTGCTTTTGCTTGAAAAAATTCCCAAATAACAGTTTTACGCCTTTGGGAACGCATGGATCCTTTAATTATCTCTCGACGAAAATCGGATTGTTGTGAAAAACGGATCAAAGCCATTTCATCTTTTTGATCCGAATTTTTATTATCTTTGAGATTAGGATAAATCTTGTTATCCGGCTCTTGATCAGTAAAAATAACTACACGTTTTGCTTTTCTTGAACGAATTCCGGGTTCCGTTGGTACATTTTCTTCAGTTTCGCCCTCCAATTCTTCCAACTCACTTGTTAATTTGTATGACCATCGAGGAACTTTTTTAGTTATTTCATGAATATCAATAAAATTTTTTATAAGAGTTTGATCATTGTTATCAGTTATAACGATATCAAATAAAAATTTGAAAATTTTTATTTCTTCTTCTGAATGAATTTTTTCTTCTTGGGGTTCTAAAAAAAAAGAAAGTTTTTTCTCTATTGACAAAGATTTTCTATTAAATTTTTCTATTGTTTGCTCAAATTTGTGAGAATTAATCTTCAGGAGTATACCATGAATCTTGTTTATCCAAGATCCTCCTATATTATTTTTTATATAGCTTTCGGTTATGATTTGGAATGGAGCTAATTTTTTGATTTTTCCGCGGAGGATCCCGTGCAAAAATGGATCATAAATTTTCGGTAAATATTCTTTTTTAGTTTCATTATGACAAAATCGAGTCCTTTTTTCCAGTATATTTTCAACGGACCATTGCTTATCTAAAGCTTCAATTCGATTGAAAAATGCGTTTTTAAATTTTCCCTTTTTTTCTTCATTTATCAAACTCCAATAAGTAGAAACTTGAAAAGAAGGTGCTTTTTCTCTTGTAAATGAAGGTATTTTTTTTTTTATAATTTCAAAAAAAGTGGAAAGGTTGGGGGGATATGTAAAAGATATTCGCTCTTTTCCATCACTTCTGCATGTATAAAAAAAATATTGTGACATTTCATTTCTTACAGTATTTTTCAATTTTATCATTTTTTATATATCGATTTGGTCGATTCCATCTTTTATAATCGATAACTAGAGTTACAAAAGGTTTTTCAAACAAAAAAAAGTATCCTCTTTTATTTTAAAAAATTCTAAATTCGAATTTTCTTTATTTCCATCTCGATTTTCAGAAACTGTTTTATAGTTATAGTATGTTCGAACGTCGAATTCATCATCCTTATTAATTTTGTCTTTTCCATTCACTCGGATTTCTTCCATTTCATCGATTTTGTACAGATCCTCCCTTTCTTCCGAAAAAAGAGAAGGAAAAGGAGCTTCTTCGGTTGATACCTCTTGGTCCTGTTTAGTCCCACCCCTTTCTTCCGTTTCGGAGGTTCCTTTTAGTTTCTTAGTAAAAATGGGTGATGGTATTCTGCCTA
>JAIUCV010001858.1:27500-32500 GCA_026724425.1 Erythrophleum ivorense | reverse complement strand
ATGACCCGGCCAAATAGGGAAATCCCAATTCATTAGGCCTTTCGATACAATCAAATAAAAAGCCCCGAGGGCGCCATATTCTAGGAGCCCAAACTATGTGATTGAATAAATCCTCCTCTATCTGTTGCGGGTCGAGGACTCCTTCTCCTTCCCCTTCTTCAAACTCCGATTCGTATTTTTCATAGAGAAATCTCTGATCAACGATAGAACAAGATCCATCTTGCATCATATATAAGGGATCCCTTGGTTCGGAGCGAAAAAGCAATGTAACTCGATCATTATCAAACTGACTGCAATCTTTTTCTGTCCGTGGGGATCCCACCAAAGCGCCTTGCACTTCTAGTAGGCCATGAACTAGATCCGAATCATTCTCAATGAATCCATAAGAAGTGATCCTATTTTTTTCATCGGGTCCGGGCAGAGACCAAAGGTCTTGAGCGACCGATCCGGCAGAACAACTCAAAAGATAAAGAAGTATCGTGAATTTCTTCATGCTCGTTCCAAGTTCGAAGTACCATTTGTACAAATAAGAATCCCCTTCGTTACATGATTTCTTCTTCATATAGATAGATATAGGATCTATGGGGCAATTACTTAGAAGTACATTTTGTGCAACAGCCCTTCCTATCTGATAGAAAAGGATCCCATGATCCTGAACCGATCTTACCTGGGATCGCAAATCCCAAGTTTGTCTATGAAGAGCAGATCTAATTGTATTAGTGTCTATAATTGATTTCTTCTGTGTAATACTAATTGATAGGGCCTCATTGGTAAGTGCTACAAGATCTCGTGCACTGGAACCCATGGTTATGGACTCGAATCCATTAGTATGGAACATTTTCTTTTCCAAGTGAAATCCCCTAGTATAGGAAAGAGTGAAAAAGTGCTTTCGTTGTTGTGGAATAAGAAGCCTTCTTATTTTAATGCATGTATTTAATTTATTCGGGGCTATTAGAGCGGGATCCACTTTTTGGGGAATATGAGTCGAAGCAATAACAAGAATATTTCTAGTGGAACATCTTTCACAATCCCTGGAGAGAGAGTTCACCAATAGACCGAGGGCTAAGTAATTCGACTCATTCACATCAAGATCATGAATGTTTGGAATCCATATTATGCAAGGAGACATTGCTTTTGCTAATTCGAATTGAAGGGTGATATAAAATCGGTCTATTTCCGACATCATATCCATAGTTAGCGCATTCATCATAGTTAGAAGCTCCAGCTCCGTATCAAGTTCACGATCAATATCGTTACTAGCATCAATATCGTCACTATCATCAATATCGATATCATCAATAAAAAAACCTTTCGGCTTGTTATCCAGGAACTTGTTCAGAAATACTGTAATGAAAGGAACATAGGAGTTTGTCGCTAGGTATTTGACCAAATAGGATCGTCCGGTTCCTATAGAACCTATCACTAAAATACTCCTAGAGGGGGATAGGGCTAAGCGGAGCGAAAAGGGTTTTCCATGAGACGGGAAATGCAAACTATTAGCCCCACACGAAGTTTGTGAATAAGTGATTGTCTGATAATGAGCAAGGAATATCCGTCTTTCTGCTAAACAGGATGTATTGAACTCATAATTCATTAGATACTTTTTATGAATGTCAACTAAGTATCGTAAGTAAATTGTTCCCGGTTGTTCAATCATTTGATAACCAGAGTCATTCTTTGATAAATGATCACTATGAGTCAGACTCAATAGAATTTGATCAATCCTTTTTTCTGCCCTTAAGGTGGAGAACTGAACCAAGAATTCTCTTTCTTTATCATCAATCGAATCACTGTTCGCGACCCAGGATTCTATTTTATCATCAATCCAATCACCGCTCACGTTTTTTCTTTTTCTTATCAATGAATAGATCTCTTTACTTGTATGACTTAGATGTCTCGTATTTCTCGAAAAAGTGATTCGATTGATGGGATTTGGTATGATACTTATGAGATCGATGATATCGATGAAATTGATTTTCAAATCTTTCTTCTTAGAACGTATTGATTTGACCCCATAAGCGGGATCACCACCCCATAGCATGTTGCCGCCAGAACCCCGTATTTCTTCTAGACAATCTCCTAATTGTTCCAGAGCAACTAGAAAAAGATTCTTTAACCAGAAAGAATTCAGTTCAGATGTAGGATACCTATCCAGAAGTTTTCGCAACTCAATCATGTATGATGGAATCATCAAAGATTTGATCTTTTCGAACTCTGTCTGTAACTCACTATAGGCTCGGGAAACAAAGAGAAGATGTGTACGAACGATATATCCAGCAACAAGAAGAAGGAAAAGGATTGAATAGAGGACCTCACGAACATTCGGCGATCTCAGATGTGTCGATATCAATGATGACTCATTATTTAGATGAATCATTTCTTCGGACAGAAGAAGATTATGTAAAGACTTACTCGCAATCTCACTTATCAGATTCCTTTGTGGAAGACACAATTTTTTCTGAAGAATTCGCCCTGATATATCTAATCCATGCATAATATCATGAAAAATGGATACAAATTTTTGACTGCTACTTAGTATCCGCAATAGGTCTGAAAAGGTATCTAAAAATATCAAATTTAGATATTTGTACCCTGTCGAAGTAAAGAACCATGGCATATATGTTTGGAATAGATTCCATTTTGAGAGAGTTGAAAAAGCACTATCTCGTTGAAAGGTTCTATCCATCTGCCCTTTGTCAACGCATTTTTTTAGGCAAAGACTCCGTTTTTTCCTCTGTAAATATTTCTCAGAACATGGAGTGTGAATCAAACCCAGGTTTGAATTGAAATTGAGATACTGATGCAAGCTCTTCTCTTCTGAATCGGATAGATTCATATCTGAAAGAATTTGACAATACGTTCTTTCAAAATTGACTCTTTGTCCCTCTATTAGAGGTGTTCCAGAAATGTCTGCAATCGAGTAAATAGCTCTACGAACTAATGGATCGGATCGAATTGGAAAATGGAAAGATTTGTACAAGTTATACCTTTCGTCACCACTTTGTGGAAAATCGTTAGATATGAATATGTTAGATACCTGTGACTCGATTGACGAAGGTGAAATACTATCTCTCTCCAAAAAAGCATGTTTTTTTTTCCCACCGCACGAAGAAAATATTTTGTTGTGAATGAACAGGATAGTGAGGAATTGTCCATACGTAAAATCAGAATTATTGAGACGGGCCTTTTCCACATAAAAAGGGAATCTTTTGTTACAATAGAAGCAGAAGTGATGTGGATTATTCAAGAATCGAAGTCGATTTGCTTTAGAAAAAGAAGATATCAATGAACTTCTCTGAAATGGTTTCACGGGATTCAGCCAATTGTCTTGATCGTGGGATACGATTGAGAAATAGGAATCCGTGTTATCAAAAGATTTCCTGCGATTCTTTCTAGTATGGAATGAGTCAATCATCCACTTTGGTATCTTATTGAACAAAAATGGTGATATTGTTCCTCCATTGATCAAGAATTTCGATTTTTGAGAAGTATTATGATCATCCAATAAAAAGGGTTTCAATTTTTTCAAATGAACGATTTGAAGACCTATTGATTCTAACAACTGATTGCAGAGTTGATCGTTCGGACCTTTCAATTCATAGATGTGGATCTCAGACCTATGAATGGGGATATTCTCGAAACTCACAAAGAAAAAAGGAAGTGAGTTAGACAAAAAGAGAAGTAACTTGGACAAAAAAAGAAGTAACTTGGACAAAAAGAAACGAAGTGACTTAGACAAATCTTTTTTATCAATAACCTCAGACCAATCAATCGAATATTGATTAATACATAATCGATCGAACACTACTTGAAAACGGCTCTTCCGCTCAGAAACGAAATGTTCCAAATGCTCCTGGAAATTCTTGCTCCCATTGGACCATTTGTATCTATATGCATTAGGATCCCGATTTATGGATCTCTCGGTTCGAGAAAGAAAAATAAGAGGATCGAACCATTTCTTCTGACTCTTTTTCAAATTCGATAAATGTTGGTTGATCGTATCTTTCATTATAGTTCTATGATTCAGAGTATCATTTCCTATTAGATCCCTTTGAATTCCATATTCGAAGTTGCGATCAGGTCTCTTCATTAAAAAGAATCGATTCAATACATTTCTTATGTACCCATAGGGACTATATTGGAATTGGATTTGAATCAGATTTCGGATCAATCTATATTGATTGACTGCCTCCATTATGTTGTTGCTAGCAAATACCACTCTTTTTTGTTTTGGATCTTCCAAATAATTCCCGCAGGAGATCCGGACCCAATTTTTTCTGATCCTTCGATAAAAAGATTCATTTTCTTCATAAAAAATAGGAGGTAGAACCAATAAAGATTTCTTTTTCGATTCATCCCTGGAGTTGAAAACCTCCTTCAAGAATTGTCTTTGATCCAATCCGTAGGAATCAATAGAAAAGGCAAATCCCTTATGATACACCAGATCCGGCTCGGTTATTGATAGAGTGAATAGATCTGCCATTTCTTGAAATCTCTCTTCTGACTCAAAATCGTGGCGTAACGTGTATCCCCCCCTCTTCCGTTCATGGAATAGATCAAATAAATCAAAAAATTGATTTTTGTTCAAGAATGAAATCTTATTGGAACTGTCCATATCCAGTTCATCCTTCGGAACCATATCACATCCCAGATCTGATGAAATAGGATGAATTGAGACGGTATTTTGTAAATACGTAATTATCTTGAATATAGTAACTATTTCTTTATTTTCCGATCGCCTGGAAGGGACAAAAGAAACATCTTGTTCTTTCTTCAACAATTTCTGATCCCTAGTGGACCTCTCAGTAGGATTCGAACCCAGATGAAGTTCTGACCATCTGTCAGAGAAAAAAGAACGAATGGCTCTTGTAGGATTCCCAAGAAATTCTTCGCTTTCTTCCGGAAGCAGATGATTATTCATTCGCTTCTCACGTTCCGTGAATAGCCGGGGCATTGAGGAATATCCAGAAAGGTATTTAGGGAATCGGTCTGATTCTATC
>JAIUCV010001858.1:0-22500 GCA_026724425.1 Erythrophleum ivorense | reverse complement strand
ATTTTATCCAACGATAAAAACGAAAACTATGTAGTATAACACTATACAGTAATAAAAAAAAATTGCAGTCTTATTTTGATGTTTAAGAAAAAAATCAGCAGAATCTATAAAGTTGAATAAAAATTCCATCAAAACACCTATGATATAATTGCTATGCTTAGTGTGTGACTCGTTGGTTTAGGATTCGATTAGATTAAGATAAAAAAAAAGAACTTACCTCTAAGAGCAACTAATAACTATAGCATTAATAAATAACCTAAGCAACTCATTGCTTCGCATTATCTGGATCCAAAAAAAATAAGTCAAGATATGATAGGCTGATCATATCGTTGTAGCAACTGAAAAAAAAAGAATAAAGAAATATGATTATTATGATTATTAAGTATGAAAGGTAATCAAAAAGTATGTGGATAAATGGAAGGATGAAAGAAAGAGAGAAAAGATGAATATTAATGATATATGATTCCAATTTGGAAAGTCTATGAGGTCGTTGTAAAAAAAAGCAATGTAATAAAGCATCAATACGGATTCATTCATAATAATTAGATAAATCTGTATCCGAAAACAAAAAAATTAAGAGCCTTGAGCCAATAAAAACTGAGAAAATTGACTCAAAAACAAATTAAAAAATGAAATTAAAAATTTCATCTAAGAGCTCCATTGTAGAATTCGGGCCTAATGATTAATCAAGAAGCGATGGAACGACGGAACCCATGAATATAGAGGATTCTGGCGGAAAAACAAATTTTAGTAATTCATTGGGTAGGATGGCGGAATAAACCAGAAACTTATTATCTATTCTTATTTGATTCTGAGACCTCGGGGGATAAACATCAAACTTAAATAGATATTGAAAGAGTAAATATTCGCCGGCGAAAAATTTGTTTTTTTTTTTAAGTAATAAAATATGAAAAAAAAAAAACAAATGAAAAGATAAAAGAAAATAAGGATTTTGTTAGAATATTCTAACTATAAAACAAAAACTACATTCGAGATTCTGATATTACGTTATTTTGAAATAAATAGAAATCAAATTCATCTTGGATTCCAGTTCGGAAAAAAATATACACAAATTTAGAAGAGATTATATGAAATTTCAAAAAATACCATGATTAATAGGATTAATCATTAAACTACATCTATATCTTAATCTTAATACAACGTTTTTAGTCCTTTTATTCGCGAGGAGCTGGATGAGAAGAAACTCTCACGTTCAGTTCTGTAGTAGAGATGGAATTTCTAATTTATAGAAAAAAAACCCATCAACTATAACCCAAAAAGAACCAGATTTCGTAAACAACATCGAGGAAGACTAAAAGGAATATCTTCTCGTGGGGAATCGTAATTGTTTTGGCAGATATGCTCTTCAACCCTTGAACCCGCTTGGATCACATCTAGACAAATAGAAGCGGGACGGCGAGCAATGACACGAAATGTACGACGTGGTGGAAAAATTTGGGTACGTATATTTCCAGACAAACACAGTTACACTAAGACCCGCGGAAACGCGTATGGGTTCTGGGAAAGGATCCCCAGAGTATTGGGTAGCTGTGGTTAAACCAGGTATAATCCTTTATGAAATGGGTGGTGTACCCGAAAATATTAGCCAGAAAAGCGATTTCAATAGGCGGCATCAAAAATGCCTATAAAAACCCAATTCATTATTTCTGATAGGAATATAGAATGAAAAAGCTAAATAACATTTCAGGATAAAAAGGTTTTAAGTTTTCTTTTTTTTTTGACAAACAATATTTTTTTACTTCGTCCTTTGCATTAAAAGAAGAGATACAAAAAAATGATATGATTCAACCACAAACCTATTTGAATGTAGCAGGACAACAGCGGGGCTCGAGAATTGATGTGTATTCGAATAATAGGAGCTAGTAATCGCCGATATGCTCATATTGGTTGACGTTATTGTTGCTGTAATCAAGGAAGCAATACCAATACTCCTCTAGAAGATCAGAAGTGATTAGAGCTGTAATTGTACGTACTTGTAAAGAACTCAAACGTAACATTGGGACGATAATACGATATGATGACAATGCCGCAGTTGTCATTGATCAAGAAGAGAAATCCAAAAGGAACTAGAGTTTTTGGAGGCAATCCCCCGGGAATTAAGACAATTAAACTTTACTAAAATAGTATCATTAGCTCCTGAGGTATATAAGACCTAAATATCAATAGTTAGTATTAGTATAGGAGAGGATAAAAATGGTAGGTATTAATAGAAAATTAATTAATAGATTGTGTATCTACGCATATATCCTTAATAATAAAATATTAATAATTTAATTCAGATATCTATCATTCGTCTATATCTATATATAAATAAAAGAAAAAGAACATGTTGAATATATCAAAATTATAGAACAATAAAATAAGGAATTTGAACTTATCATGGGAAAAGACCTATTGCTGATATAATAACCTCTATACGAAATGCTGACATGAATAGAAAAGGAACGGTTCGGATAGGATCAACTAACATCACCCGAAAGCATTGTTTCAAATACTTTTACGAGAGGGTTTTATCGAAAACGTAAGGAAACATCGTGAAAACAACCAATATTTTTTGATTTTAACCCTAAGACATAAACGAAATAAAAAAGAATCCTATAAAGAATTTTTAAATTTAAAGCGAATAAGTCGACCGGGTCTACGAATCTATTCTAACTCTCAACGAATTCACGAATTTTAGGCGGAATAGGAATTGTAATCCTTTCGACTTCTCAAGGTATATGACAGACCGAGAAGCTCGACAAAAAAGAATTGGCGGAGAAATTTTGTGTTATATATGGTAATCCTTCTAATATAAAAAAATCGGATATGCGGAACTTACCCATTTGTGAAAAAAAAAAGTTTAGAATGTTCTACCTCGAATAAAATTAAAGAAAAAATGAATTAATGAAAGTTTTCTTTCTGAATCACTTCCGAACGGCATGCTCGGTTTGTTTAGATACTAAATGATTTTTTTGATTTTAGGTCATGCTTCCAAAAGGATTCGACATATTTTTGTATAGGTATACCTATAGGAATAATTATAGTAAAAGTTTTAGTAAGTTCTTAGGTACTTAAGTATAAGTTAATAAAAGGACAGCCATCTTCTAGACTCCATAACAAGGATTCAAATGAGTAAGTGGTTTTTTTCAATTTCAACATTCCTTTCACGACGATACTATTCAAGATTCAAAAATATCAAGAAACCTTTTTTTCGTCCAACAATTAAGTATATTCAAAAAATTAAGAATAACAACTATGAAAATAAGGGCTTCCGTGCGTAAATTTTGTGAAAAGTGTCGACTAATCCGCAGGAGGGGACGAATTATAGTAATTTGTTCCAACCCGAGGCATAAACAAAGACAAGGATAATCTTACTAAAAGGAACTGCCAAGGAGCTCGCAAAAAAAAAGGCCTGTTTATGACATGAAATGGATTATATCCATATATTTCTTGTAAATGAAAAAATATGGCAAAACCTATATTAAGAATTGGTTCACGTAAAAATACACGTAGTGGTTCACGTAAAAATGTACGCTAGAATACCAAAAGGAGTTATTCATGTTCAAGCAAAGTTTCAACAATACCATTGTGACCGTTACAGATGTTACGGGGTCGTGTGATTTCTTGGTCCTCCGGCGGGTACTTGTGGATTCAGGGGTACAAGAAGAGGAACACCCTTTGCTGCTCAAACCGCAGCAGGAAATGCTATTCGAGCAGTAGTGGATCAAGGTATGCAACGAGCTGAAGTAAGGATAAAGGCCCTGGACTGGGAAGAGATGCAGCATTACGAGCTATTCGTAGAAGCGGTAAATACTTTAAGTTTCGTACGAGATGTAACTCCTATGCCACATAATGGTTGTAGACCCCCTAAAAAAAGACGTGTATAGAACTAAATAAGGGCTGAAAGAGTGTTCAAGAGAATAAACGATTCAATGATCTGATCAAATAAAAATTACTATGGTTCGAGAGAAAGTAAAGTATCTACTCGGACACTACAGTGGAAGTGTGTTGAATCAAGAAGAGACAGTAAACGTCTTTATTATGGACGCTTTATTCTGTCTCCACTTATGAAAGGTCAAGCCGACACAATAGGCATTGCGATGCGAAGAGCGTTACTTGGCGAATAGAAGGAACATGTATTTCACGTGCAAAATCTGAGAACATACCACATGACTATTCTAACATAGTAGGTATTCAAGAATCAGTACATGAAATTTTTACTTAATTTGAACGAGATTGTATTAAGAAGTAATCTATATGGAAGGCGCAACGCGCCTTATTTGTGTCCAAGGTCCCGGATATATAACTGCTCAGGACATAATTTTACCGCACCTCCGTGGAAATTGTTGATAATACACAGCTTATAGCTACCTTAACAGAATCAATAGATTTTGTGTATTGGATTAAAAATTGAGAGGATCGCGGATTATAGTCTAAAAATGTCAAATAATTTTGAAGACCGAAGTTATCCTATAGATGCTGTCTTTATGCCCGTTCAAAATGCGAATCATAGTATTCATTCTTATGGGGAAGGGGAATGAAAAACAAGAGATTCTTTTTCTAGAAATATGGAACAAATGGAAGTTAACTCCTAAAGAAGCACTTCATGAAGCCTCCCGGAATTTGATTAATTTATTTATTCCTTTTCTACATGTAGAAGAAGAAGAAACGTTCTATTTAGAGAACAATCAACATCAAGTTACTTTAACCCTTTTTCCTTTTCATAATAGATTAGTTAATCTAAAGTAAAAAAAAAAAAAAGAACTAGCATTTCATAATTTTTATTGACCAATTAGAATTGCCCTCCCAGAATCTATAATTATCTCAAAAAGTCCCATATTACATTACATTATTGGACCTTTTGAATAACAGTCAAGAAGACCTTATCAAAATTAAACATTTTCACATAGAAGATGTAAAAAAGATATTAGACATTCTAGAAAAAAAAATAGACTAACAAGTCAATTTGAAATTGAAATGGATTTTAAATCTTGAACGTAATTTCGATTTTCCCAGTCGAACCCATTTTAATTAATTTTATTAATTAAATATGTATTAGGGAGAATTCATTTTGAAATGACTACTCCCTAGATACCCACGTCTTTGATTTTACAATTGAAGAAATTTAATTAAAAAAAGACCTAAAGTTAGAGATTTATCAATTGGTAATGTTGCTCCAATACCTAACCACAGGGCCGCCACGGTGCCAATCAAAAAGACGGTTGTCGCTACTGGACGACGAAAATGGATTTTGGAACTTATTAACATTTTCTAAAAGGGTACGGTTAATAATCCCCGCTGGTACTGAAGCCATTAAAAGAACACCTAATAATTTGTTAGGCACTGTACGAAGTATTTGAAATACAGGAAAGAAATACCATTCAGGTAATATTTCTAAAGGAGTTGCAAAAGGATCCGCGGGTTCACCAATCATTGATGGTTCTAAAACAGCTAAGCCTACGTTACAGGCAATGGTACCAAGACTGACTACTGGAATAAAATATATAAAAGATCATTGGCCATGCGGTTCGCCGTAATAATTATGACCCATACCTTTAGCTAATTTAGCTCGTAATACAGGATCATTCTATCTGGTTTTTTTGTTATTGGGATAGGTGAATCTTATGAATCCATCCCCCGAGGGAACTGGACATGATAATTTTTCATCATCCGGCCTCGAGCAAGAATTAACCAAACTACATTAATACATACAAAATATATATATGTTATCCACAAGTATTTAATATGTAAAAAAAAAGAATTATCCGATTCCAAAGTTATTGCAACTAAAAGATTGCCATAAATTCCATTCTTACAGATAAATGCTCAACACCCACGTAAGCTTAAAAAGTTGATCATAATTAAGTGCTCTTTCTGGATTGTCTCTTACCTTATAAATTCGTCCTTAAATCTCAAAAATTATATCGATATTTTTCATAATACAAAGGATTTTCTTGTTACTAATGGAGGTCTACCCTCTACTCTTCATTAGATCCTGTATTCACTCCGATAGTATCATAAATCGAGTCGATGCAGAGGAAAATGAATGCATTTACATACTATTAAAATTTATTTTTTAGTAAAAAATAAGCTAAAAACACAATCAGGATTTTGTTCCATCCCTTAATTCTACTAGATCTACTGGATTTTACGGAGCCCACACATCCACGACATCGTCGGGTATGATCGATCATAGAAAAGATTTTCTTCAAGTGAACCAGCCTATCCCTGTATGGGGCTTACACAGGGTTGGAACAAAGACACATTTGGTTTGTGAATTCCAATGTAGCAGATAAAGTCATATTTCTGCACGGCCCGATCAATAGTTCAAGTCACACACTCCCCTTAATCCATTTTCTCTTCATAGAATTCCCTTCAACTTTTATGTCAAAAAAATAATAAAATATTGTGGAGTTGAAGGGAAATTAATCCAAATACATGTCTTATTTTTTTAATAATCCATATTTTATAGCAATAAAATACTACCGTTCCTTCACCAAGTAATAGATAAACGAGTAATTACAAATATATGAGTAATTACAATATCTAGAATCTATATTATTTATAAGGGACCCGAAATACCTTGCTTACGTATCATTAGGAAATGCATTAACATAAATATCGGCGTAAGAAGAGGTAATACAAAAGTGTGTATAACAATAAAAACGAGTCAAAGTGGATTGTCCAACACTAGCACTTCCTACGTAATAATTCTACAAGAGGTGATCCTATTACCGGAATAGCGTCAGGTACACCTGTTACAATTTTGACTGCCCAATAACCAATTTGATCCCAGGGTAAAGAATAACCTGTTACACCAAAAGATGCGGTCAATACACCCAGAACCACGCCAGTAACCCAAGTTAATTCGCGAGGTTTTTTAAAACCACCGGTGAGGGTATACACGAAATACGTGCAGGATCATCAGCTGGACCATCATACTTGCCCGACCATCGATGAACTGATCGATTAACCAACCAAAGTAGCTTCAGGTCATTATATATTGAACAGAAGCAAAAGCCCTCCGTAACAGTTGGCCGGTAATAAAAAAGTCATAGCAAATCCCGTAGCCTACTTGTACTAAAAAAACAAGTAAGGGTAATTCCTCCTAGACAATAAATATGTTGACATGCGGAGGAACATATTTACTAGTTATATCATCTGCAATCGCCTGAATCTCAAGACGTTCTTCGAACCAATCATAAACTTTATTGAGATAGGTGTTTACTCCCCCTCCAAGAACTGTATATGAGAATTTCATCTCGTAACAGCTCAAACAAAAAAAGACCCAAATACTCATTGAAACAGATATGGAATATAAAGTTTTAAATTTCTCATCTCATTATTATTTAAAGATATGAAAGAGTCAAATGCGAAAGCTCTTCTTTGTGGTTTATAATGCCAAAAAAATCAAGTCAGCTCGTTACGTTTTTATGTTGTACTGGCTTCTTGAATCTTCTCGATTACCTATCTTTATTGTTTTTTTTATTTGGTATTTGTATGGAATGGGAATGCGGATTTCTTCTTGTTTTCTTTATTATTGATAGGAATTCTCTTGTTAAGACCCTATTTAACTAATCAATAGAAACCTCAGATTCATACGAGAACCACGATATTCAAATGAAAACCCTTCAACGCCAAAAGTTCACTGAGTGAGAACCATTGGACTCATCACTTATTCAATCAAAAAACTAGCTAAATATCACTAAAAAAATAAAATACAAAGAAGCATATGTTCCTTTGATCCAAATAAGAGTTTAATAGCAGAAAAAGATTTTGATTTAGTAAAGTTTCTAAGATAGAACGGAAAGAAGTCCGGCTACGAGGTCTGAGTATTAAGTATGAATCATAGTTCGAATACTTTGTGATCTATTTGATCCATTACGTGCTCCAGATACTCTAATGAATATCCGCCGAATGTAAAACCATCTTGATAAAGATGACAGACCCCATGCTCTGTACTATCCATAGGGTCAATTCTAACAAGTCACACACTCATATTCCGGAAATATACAATGCAGGAAAAAATTTCGCGGTCGAACTACCAAAGGAAAAATAGGCTAAAATTTTTAGACCTACATACTTTCCTTTTTTGTACGAACTAAAAGCTAGGACTTTAAGATTCTTCTCAGTCTAATTCACTGAAATTCCATCCAGGTAGAACAGAAGCATTATAAATCTCCAAAATAATGGATAGGAATACCGCAAATAGAGCCATTGCAACACCCATCAAAGGGGTGGTTCCCCCATCCAGGAGCTACTTTACCATATTCGGAATTCAATGGTTTCAATAACTTCCCTACAGTAGTGCTTCTTGGACCAGATCTAGAACTATCTTCAACAGTTTGTGTAGCCATAAATCTTATTTGTATTCATTAACGATCTGTTGACTTTGTTACCATTCCGTTGTAAATAAACGATCTTAGCAATGATCCATTGTGGTCTTTCAATTTTATAATAATGGAAACAGCAACCCTAGTCGCCATCTTTATATCTGGGTTACTTGTAAGTTTTACTGGGTATGCTCTATATACTGCCTTTGGGCAACCCTCCTCAACAACTAGAGATCCATTCGAGGAACACGGGGACTAGTGACGTAATCAGCCTCCAAATATTTGGAGGCTGATTACGTCAATGAAGATAATGAAAAATTATTTCATTTTTTAGTTGAAATTTTAGGTGGTTCCCGAAAAATAATAGCGAATAAAAATTATCCCTAAAGTAGAATACTAAGAGAAATGTATAAACCAATGCTTCCATAAATTTGATCGTGGGTTACAATTATAGCTTATCATACCTGTTTTGTTTATGTATACTTAGGAGTATCCCTCCGGATAAAGAAAGAAAAAGAGTCAAAGAAACGGCAGCAATTTAACTAAAGATTCCTACGTACCCTACTTATTAAATAAAATCGCAAACAGAAACTAGACGAAAAAAAGCAAATGTTGCATCAGACTGCTTGTCTTTTTGTAGTTGGATCTCCAAGTTTTTGGAATGCCCCAAATTCCACTTGAGCATCCAAATCGGGATCAATACCGGCAAAAAACATCTCTGAAGAGGGTTCATGCACCATGCCAAATATGTCCAAAGAAGAAAAGTAGAGCAAACGAAGCATGCCCAAAAGTAAACCAACCTCTTGGACTGCTACGAAAAACACCATCAGATTTCAAAGTAGCACGATCTAATTCAAAAATCTCACCCAAATTGAGCCCGTCTAGCATATTTTTGCACAGTTGCGGGATCGCTATAACTCACACCATTGAGTTCACCACCATAATAACTCCAACAGTTTACACCTACCTGTTCGACACTATATTTAGATTCTGCCCTTCTAAATGGGACGTCGGCTCTAACAATTCCGTCTCCATCTACCAAAACAACCGGAAATGTTTCAAAAAAAGTAGGCATACGGCGTACAAAAAGTTCACGCCCTTCTTATTTCTAAAGACGGGGTGTCCTAACCATCCAACAGCTATTCCATCCCCGTTGTCCATTGAACCCGCTCGGAATAACCACCCCCTTATGCTGGATTATTACCAATATAATCATAAAAAAGCTAATTTTTCAGGAATTTTAGACCAAATGCTTCTGATACACTTTGATTTTCAGCTAGTCCAGCACTAACTCTTCGATATATTTCTTGTTGAAAGTATCCCTGATCCCATTGATAACGAGTAGGACCGAATAATTCGATGGGAAGTAGTTGCAGACCATACCACATAGTTCCAGCAAACAACAAAAGCTGCAAAAAAGACAGCAGCAATCTACTGGAAAGGACGGTATCAATATTTCCCATACGTAATCCTTTGTATAGACGTTGAGGCGGACGAACACTAAGATGATATAAGCCCGCTAATATACCCAACGTCCCTGCTGCAATATGATGAGAAGCTATTCCTCCCGGAACAAAAGGGGTCAAACCCCTCTACGGCCCCATGCCGGATTTACAGGTTGGACCTTTCCGGTTAGTCCGTAAGGGGTCGGATACCCATATTCCAGGACCCATATTAATCCTGTTACATGAAATGCGCCGAAACCAAAGCAGGCCACTCCTGAAAGAAATAAATGAATTCCAAAAATCTTGGGCAAATCCAAAGAGGTTTTCCTGTACGTTCATCACAAAAAATTTCTAGATCCCAATATACCCAATGCCAAATAGCTGCCAAGAAGCACAAGCCAGAAAACACGATATGTGCTCCGGCGACCCCTTCGTAACTCCAAAGGTCCCGGGGTTCGTTATAGTCCCCTCCTGTAATATTCCACCGCCCCACGAATTGGTTATTCCTAAACGAGTCATGAAAGGTATATAACGATACATACCTTGTCTCCACATTGGATCAAGAACAGGGTCGGAAGGATCAAAAAACTGCTAATTCATATAGAGCCCATCGAACCGGCCCAACCAGCTACCAGAGCAGTATGCATTATAATGAACAGAAAGCAAACGACCGGGATCATTCAATACAACAGTATGAACACGATACCAAGGCAAACCCATGGAAATACCCCTTTATCAACGAAAAATAGACACTATGTAACTTTATTGCATTGGAAAAAAACTATTTTACGGACCCCCCTTTTTTAGGTAATTATTTCGGAGAAAGGATTAATATTTGTTCTATTCCGTTAGTTAATAATAGAACAATTAGATTCGTAGAAAAAAGGGAAGCGGATCTATTCTATATCCGATAAGTACCAATACGCAATGGGGGTGAATCCCATTTTATATGAACCAAGATAGTTATTGTTGTTCATCATTTCAGAAGCCCCTTCGTAAAAAATTTCCTTTATTTTTATTGATTCTCTCTTCCTTTACTTTATATTTTATTTTAGCTTATTCAACTTATGTATTAAATATGATAAAAAAAGTAAGAAAAATGGATAATATTATTAAAAAATGAAACCGCAGTCTTACGTTTCCACATCAAAGTGAAATAGAGAACTTCATTCTCTTTTTTTTTTCATTTCATGCCTATTGGCGTTCAAAAGTACCTTTTAGAAGTCCTGGAGAAGGAGATACATCTTGGGTTGACATATAGTGCGACTTGTCAGATATATTGGGCTATATGGGATTTCCTCATTTTCTCCCTCGATCGAGATATCCTCTGTTTTTGCCCAAAAGATTGATTGAATTATCAAAAATTTGTAACGCGAAGCACAAAAAATAAAGTGGAATTAAATGCAGGGAGTATTTAGATTGATATTAGATTATCAATTTTTTTATGGTTTACGTGATCGACTAATAAAATTAAGTATCCAGGCTCCGTTTAGCAAAAACCCAATTGATAATTAATATATAATATTTTTCTAATTACTACTTATATGATATGCAAAATTATGATCAAAAATTCTATTCAAAAATACAAAAAATTGAAACAGGGGTGATCTAAAACTGTTGATAAAATCAAATAAATAATATAATTCAAAAATTTGTTGACTATTTGACAGAAGACCATGTGAAAGAAATGAATTGAAAAAAAAAGGAAGTAGTAAAAAAAAAAGACGCGGTATTTGGTTCATTTGTCCTATATGTGCAAATCAAAATCGGGCAAATTTTTCCTTTTACTCGGGGGTAGAGCATAACCTAAAAAATGGAAGAAAAAAAAGGAAGAAGCCCGTTCCGGAACAAGAAAAAATCATCGCCATTTCAACGGAATCTCGATGAAAAAAAATAATCAATGAATCAAGTTAGTCTGACAGGCGTAATCAATCATTTTAGTATAGGATTATAATATCTAATAAAAGGGGTCAAAACTGATTTTTTCTTTTACTTTTAAAAGGGGGAGCAAGCCCTTCCCTTATAAGTTAGAAAGAAATCCTTCTATGAAAAAAGGGGCGGGGTTGGAATTGACACATTGATTTTTTCACAATTTTTGGTTGAACCGTATGTATCATAAGGTGCCTGTACGGCTCCTAAGGAATAAATTTTATCCTAATCAACCGACTTATCGAGAAAGATTATTTGTTTAGGCCAAGAGGTTGATACCGAAATCTCGAATCAACTTATTAGTCCTGATGATATATCTCAGTATAGAAAAGGATACCAAAGATCTTTATTTGTTTATAAACTCTCCTGGTGGGTGGGTAATATCTGAATGGCTATTTATGATACTATGCAATTTGTGCGACCCGATGTACAGACAATATGCATGGGATTGGCCGCTTCAATAGCATCCTTTATCCTAGTCGGGGGGGGCAATTACCAAACGTATAGCATTCCCTCACGCTCGGCGCCAATGAGTTTTTTTTTACATGGCACTTCGAATTCAATATGAAATTTTTGAGATAAAAAAAAATTAGATTATATATTGAAAGAGTAGTATGAGATAAGGAAAGGGGTATTTCAAATGATATCTTACCTATTCGGGCACATCTCAGCGTCACAAACTATGTTTTCACACCGGAAGCTTATTTTAAAAATTTATATATCTAAAAAAAAAAAGACACTTTGGATTGCTGAATCATAGACGAATCAAAAAAATGATATATAAAGCAACGGAACCATCATAGTATTTTTTTTTTAACTCCAAAAAAAAAAAGAAGGATGGTAATTGGATCGTTTATGGATCCGCGTATAATACAACCTATATTTTGTTTTCTTTCGCCAAAAGGAAAGATCAAAACGTAAATTCCATTGTGGAGCCGTATGCAATGCACAAAAAAAGCCTGTACGGTTATTCAATTTTCTCTTTTTTTTTATCTCGTCTCATTCTGCGAAATAGAAGAACCTTTTCTATTGTATCATCAGGGTAATGATCCATCAACCCGCGAGTTCGTTTTATGAGGCACAAACGGGAGAATTTATCTTGGAAGCGGAAGAACTACTAAAAATTCGCGAACCATCACAAGGGTTTATGTACAAAGAACGGGCAAACCCATATGGGTTGTATCCGAAGACATGGAAAGGGATGTTTTTATGTCAGCAACAGAAGCCCAAGCTCATGGAATTGTTGATCTTGTAGCGGTTCAATAAAAAATAGGAGCTATTTCATACAAATCTACAATTGCTAATTTTATATCGTTTTAGATTAAAGGTTTAGTTTCATATTATCTTCAATATATTTTTTTTAATATTGAAGAGAATCTTGACGAGAAGTAATTCAGAATTAGCCGGTTAGAACCAATCTAAACCAGCCCATTATTTATATGATTCTGTATGCCAACCATTAAACAACTTATTAGAAATACAAGACAGCCAATCCGAAATGTCACGAAATCCCAGCGCTTGGGGGATGCCCTCAGCGACGAGGAACATGTACTCGGGTGTATGTGCGACGCGTTTAGATCATAGACTGAAACACAAAAAGATAGATCGTTCATATCTTCTATTGTGTCTGAAACTTATGGTTTACATTGGTGCAAATCCAATCAACTCCATTTTTTAGAAAACCCCCAATGATAACAAATGGTTATCCATTAAGCGGGGGAAATTCCATTTTGTATTAAAAAGATTCCACCTTGAAAGAAAAAGAACGGACTAACAGGGTAAACGACCAAATAAATTTTAAAAATGAAATACCGTTACTGTATAAAGTGGATCTCATTGTGAAAGACCTAATTACTGGAATATTCATGGGGTAGAGCCAAAGAATGTGAATTGTACAAGTTACCAATAGTATTGATTAATTAAAAGAAGGAGCTCCGGTGTATAGAGAGGACCTCACCGTTTTAGAAGTAACCATAGAAACGATGGAACCCACTATTTATTCATTTCTATTTACTACATTGTAGTTATTCTTTTTTTTATTTATTAAGTATCAAGGCAATTTCTCCTTTCAAAGCAAAGGAAAAAACCTAGCAAAAAATAGTGGTGGGGAAGGTTAGAGTAGCAAAAGCCGTTGGATTTTTTTTTATACATTGGAATAATTCGTTTGGTTATTAATGACTAGTAAAGGTGAAAAGAATAACTAAAAAAAGAATTAGTTATTCATCAAAGTTTGATTTATTCAATGACTAGAATTAAACGCGGATATATAGCTCGGAGGCGGTAGAACAAAACTTCGTTTATTTGCATCAAGCTTTCGAGGGGCTCATTCACGACTTACACGAACTATGACTCAACAGAGAATAAGAGCTTTAGTTTCGGCTCATCGGGATAGGGGTAAAAGAAAAAGGGATTTTCGTCGCTTATGGA
This sequence comes from Erythrophleum ivorense, assembly GCA_026724425.1. NCBI lineage: Eukaryota > Viridiplantae > Streptophyta > Magnoliopsida > Fabales > Fabaceae > Erythrophleum > Erythrophleum ivorense. Next base: position 8,363 of record JAIUCV010001858.1, on the reverse strand, counting down.
TCACTCGAATAATGCCGTAATTCACGAAATGGGGGTATTCTATAGTTATAACCGATTCATACACAATCTGTACAAGAAGCAATTACTCCTTAATCGGAAAATACTTGCACAAATAGCTCTATTAAATAGGAGTTGTCTTTATACGATTTCGAATGAGATCAAAAACTAAGGGGATTGGAAGATTAAAATATTTGAAATAGAGTTCTAAGGAGAATGAGCTCGGGGAAGGTAGAGTAGAAATTAGTATTATAAAAAAGTCGTCAAAACAAAACGAGGGTATATAGTCGCTAAAAAAAGAGTTATTCTTTTTCTTTTCGACGATTCTTTTCTTTTTTTTTTTATGACAGCCGCAGATGGAACAATCAAATTTTGATTCTTGGTTGGATTTTTAGAACAAAATATTAATCTCTTTTTAATTCCTTCAGATTGGAATTGTTATTAAATTGAAGAATAAGTCTATTTTTTCTGGTTCTAAGGCTAGTTGTTCTAGGGGCCGACTCACTTCTTTCAAATTGTTTCTGATTATTAAGAAAAGGTAACAAAGATAAAATACGAGCTTGTTTTATAGCAATAGTAATTAATCGTTGTTGTTTTAAAGTCACTCTATTCACCCGTCTAGATAATATTTTTCCTTGTTCACTAATAAATCGACTAATTAAACTCATGTTTCTATAATCAATTCGATCCCCCGATTGGATCGGGGGCAAACGCCTACGAAAAGATCGCTTGGATTTAGTAAAAGGTCGCTTAGATTTATTCATAATTTTTTTTATTCCTTATCTCTAAAATCCTATTTTGATCGGATAAAAATCAAAATGATTTCTATTTTCTATATAGAATTAAGAATATAGGATTCGATTTTTTTCTATTTATTTGTTTATATATATATATGTAATAATATATAGATACTATCATTATTCCTGTTCTTAAATTAAAGTTGACATACAAGCACTCAATTTGATCTATTCTTGATTTCCCCGTGAATTGTATGTTTATAACAATAGGGACAGAATTTTCTCAATTCCAATCGACTGGGGGTATTATGCCGATTTTTTTGAGTAATATATCTGGAAATTCCCGCGGATTCTTTCTTAATATCATTTCGAACACAACTGGTACATTCCAAAATAATTGTTACTCGAACATCTTTACCCTTGGCCATGAAACCTCCTTTGGATTTATGATTCACCCGAATCTTCTATTTTCATTTTAGGATCCAGAAAGAACAAAAAAAATAGAAGCTGTTAACTAAAAAAAATTTCTGAAATATTTAGTTGCAAGAAATATTAATTACGAATTAAATAAAAAAAAATAATAAGCAATACCATTATTTTTGAAAACTATATTAAAATCTTTGTACAGTATTTTTTTTAAGTATCTCGTAGGATACTCTTTCCCTAGCAACACTTTTTTTTGTTCTATTACTAATAGAATTGGATCCTGACCCCCGTTTTATGACCTTTTGCCCCCCCTTTTTTTTTTTTCAAATTATTTTTTTAGAATGAATTTGAAAAGGGGGGGTTAGTCCCCGATCGTTGATCGTATCTCTCAATTTTTTCACCCTTTCTGATGTTAATAACTAGAATGAAAAAAAGGGAAATGTTAATGCATCTGGAAATAAACGATTAATCTCTATTAATAAACCTGCTAACGAACCGAACCATAGAGTACTTAGTACCGGTGCTACGGAAAGATATGTTTTTAGATCTCGCATTTGAAATCCTCCTTCTTTCTTCTTTTCTTTATTGTATTACATTATATATAGTAATATATATAACTACAGATGTACATGTAGTTAAGAAGTTCTTGTATTTGTATAAGCAACTCCCCATTTTCAAAATTCCAATTGAAATATTGTCTACTAGAATAGAACGATCTTATAGATAGATTCCATTTTCAAATGGAAACGCCTATATTATATAAATTGAAATTGATAGAATTTGCGTAAAAAAAGTAATTTTTTGAATTATATATACGTTTGTTATCTGATATGAGAAAAAAAAAAACTAAAGATGTGGAAAACAAGACAGGAATTCTCTACAATGACACTGTAAACCAATTGAAAGGATGTAGCGCAGCTTGGTAGCGCGTTTGTTTTGGGTACAAAATGTCACGGGTTCAAATCCTGTCATCCCTACCTATTACTGCTCAGAAGAGCAGTAACAAGGGATCTATTTTAGATCTATCTTTTTTTGAATAAAATTGGACATGACATACATATAATTAATTCTGCAATTTTGGATTCGGATTAAAGAATGTCCGCCTTCTAACCTTTTCGTTTTTTAGAAAAACCAAGAAAAGCGCTCTTAGTTCAGTTCGGTAGAACGTGGGTCTCCAAAACCCAATGTCGTAGGTTCAAATCCTACAGAGCGTGATTTCAATCTTGTTTATTAGATTGTGGTCAAAATTCCACTGTTCGCAAATAATTGAGCAGCAATCTGAATTAGACCTCCCACATCTGAAAGCACGAAGGAGGTCAGTCAAAAAAAAGAGCTGTTAATTAATCAAAAGTCCAACTGATCACCACGTCTGTATTGTAAATAAGCAGTACGAATAATCCAGCCAAAGTAATAGGAATTAGACCTAAGACGATTCCAATAAAGAAACTTCAACCATTTCAATTTTCTTTTGTTTTCGTTTTTGAAAGGGAGAAAAGAGAGGTACTAGCTATTCCTAGCTCTTAATCTGTATTGCCGATGAATCTCAACCAAAATTGGGTAATTAACACGGTAAGGAACTGTCGAACATATAAAATACCATAGAAATCCTTTTTTATAAAAAAATCTTCATTCAATTAATTTCAAATAAGTCGTATTTTGCTTAGACCAATAAATAGAACTGAGGTTATAGTTAAAGCTGCTAGTAGAAAACCAAAATAACTAGTTATAGTAGGCATGAAGGGACTCAATAAAATATGGTTTTTTATACATATGTTTCTAAAGTACTTCCCTAAGTTTCAATTTTTCAATTTTCAAAAAAAAAAAAACTCTATTATCTAACTTCAGTCAAAACATATACCTTTTTTTGAATGAATATGTAAAAATTTGAAAATGAAGTTGTTTGATTCTTTTTTAAAGTGACCTTAGAACCTAGAATACGCCCCCCTTCTACTTTATTCAAATTGAATTTACTTAAATTTGAACTCATTAGATTAACTAGTCGAGCAGTTTTTTTCATTTAATATAATCTATCGAATGAGACCAAAAAGAGGTATCCTACACGGAGAACGAGATCAGCCAACAAAATATTTATTTTAACGAGATTTGAAAAGATAATTAGATTTTTAAAATTTGTAATTAGCAATTTCTATTATCGTTTCCTTTCTAGGTTTTAGGTTTTTTTCTTTCGAGATTATATAGAAAATAGAGTGAAAAACCCATCATCTTTGTAGTTAGTTAAAGAAAGAAAAAAGAAATAAATTCTCTAACACCTCATTTCTATACTAATTCAAATTGCGTTGCTGTGTCAGAAGAAGGATAGCTATACTGATTCGGTAGACTCTAAAAATACCCTTGGTACTTTATTGACGATCTCACAAAGATGTAATCTCGGTGAATTTGAATTTACTGATTCATCTTTTACAGAATCGATTCCCTACGAGAATATCTGGAGTTCAGTATGTCTGGAAGCACAGGAGAGCGTTCTTTTGCTGATATTATACCAGTATTCGATACTGGGTCATTCATAGCATTACTATACCTTCCCTATTCATTGCGGGCTGGTTATTCGTGAGCACCGGTTTAGCTTACGATGTGTTTGGGAGCCCTCGTCCAAACGAGTATTTTACCGAGAGCCGACAAGGCATTCCATTAATAACAGGCCGTTTTGATCCTTTGGAACAACTCGACGAATTTAGTAGATCTTTTTAGGAGGACCCAATGACTATAGATAGGACCTATCCAATTTTTACAGTGCGCTGGTTGGCTGTTCATGGACTAGCTGTACCTACCGTTTCTTTTTTGGGGTCAATATCAGCAATGCAGTTCATCCAACGATAAACCTAATTCAATTATAGAGCTATGACACAATCAAATCCGAACGAACAAAATGTTGAATTAAATCGTACCAGTCTCTATTGGGGGTTATTACTTATTTTTGTACTTGCTGTTTTATTTTCTAATTATTTCTTCAATAAGAAAAGAGCGTAGAATAAGAAAATAAAAAAGAAAGAGTAGTAATTTTCGTATCCCATTCGGATGGATTATATATCATAATTATCTCTGACTGTTTATGTTTCTAGCATGACCACTCGATAAAATGTGGAGGGAAGCGGGATAAATGGCTGATACTACTGGAAGGATTCCTCTTTGGGTAATAGGTACTGTAGCTGGTATTCTTGTGATCGGTTTAATAGGTATTTTCTTTTATGGTTCATATTCAGGATTAGGTTCATCTCTGTAGAAATTTGATGAACTGAGTTATAGACGTGAAAACATAAGAACTCAACGGGGCCCAACTCTTCCTTCTTTGTCTGATTCGAGGGGGTCCCGTTGAACTGCTACTAAGTCATAACAAATTTTTATCGTGTTTTTGAAAAATGAACTTAATTAAATTAGTAGGTTGCGAACATATAGTATTTTTTAACCTTTCAAAGATAGAATAAAAAAGGGGGAATCGCTTAATTTCCCTTTCCTGCTTTCCCGGCTGACATAATATTTTTTATCATTAGATCTCTCATTAAAATTTTGTCTATACTAATAGAAGTTTTTTCTGATTCTTTTTATTTATTTAGTATTTCATCCAAATTGAAATAAAAAAAAAACTAAAAAAAGTAACTACTACTACTATATATACTATTAAATATACTATTAATTAATAGTATATAGAAACAGTAATATATATGTAAACTAAGAATAGGAATTTTTAACGAATGGAATCAAGAAGGACAAGATCGACACAAGAAAAGGATGTCTAAAATTCCTTTTCTTGTGTCGAAGATTAGCAAGACAAATAATACTCCTTATAGTCCCTAAAATTTTTTTGGTTCTTTTTGACGAATTTGATAAAGCTAAATAGATAGATCTAAAAATTCATTTCGGATAATTGAACCTTCTCAAACTGTTTCTTTTTAAGAACCAAAAGATTTGTGCCAAAACAACCGATCCTAAGAAGAACAAAAGGCCTTGGACACGTAATGGATCTTGAAGTACTATTTCCGCATCCCCCTGACCAAATCCACCCACATTAGGATTACTCGTTAATGGTTGATCGAGTTTAATGGATTCGCCCTCTGAAACAAGAAGTTCTAGGCCTCGAGGGATAATATCAATAACTTGGCGTTCATTTGATGCATCCACTATGGTTATTTCGTATCCCCCTTTTTCTTTTCGTAAAATTTTGCTTATTATCCCTCCTGCTGTAGCATTATAAACTGTATTGTTACTTTTGCTACCATCAGGATAAATCTGACCCCTTCCCCTGTTTCCACCTACGTATATAGGATATTTTAAGAAGTGAACATCTTTATTAGTAGCAGGGTCCGGGGCAAGAATAGGAAAGGTTATTTCACTATATTTTTGACCAGGAACAGGACCTATCACAAGAATATTTTTTTTATTGGGGCGATAATTCTGAAAAGACAGATTTCCTATCTTTTCTTTCATCTCGGGTGAAATACGATCGGGGGGGGCTAATTCAAACCCCTCCGGTAAAATAAGAACAGCTCCCACATTCAAAGCTCCTTTTTTCCATTAGCTAGAACTTGTTTTAGTTGCATATCATAAGGAATTTTAACAACTGCTTCAAATACAGTATCAGGAAGTACCGCCTGTGGAACCTCAATATCCACGGGCTTACTAGCTAAATGGCAATTGGCACATACAATACGCCCAGTTGCCTCTCGTGGATTTTCATAATTCTGCTGGGCAAAAATAGGATATGCACTTGAAATGGATGCCCAAGTTATTATATATATCATGAGTGAGACAGATATGGAGCGAGTAATCTCTTCCCTTATCCAAGAAAAGGTATTTCTAGTTTGCATGGTCCAATCATTTATCCCGAAAATTGCTACAATAAAGTTAGGTAGGTCGATAATATACTTCCCTAGCCACAATTCTGCTATTTACATTTACTGAAAAAAAAAATTTTGTTGAAATATACAAGGAATCCCTCAGGGGTAAAAGAGTAAAGTAAATACGACTTTGATTTGGTTATGATGTATAAATTAGAATTGGATCAGTGAATCATTTTTAGTCATTTATTGCATGATAAATCACTACAAGTGACGGAGATACACGATTTAAATAACGAAAGATCCAATATTTAAAAATTGTATCAAGAATGACTGGAAAGGTAGAAACAAGACCAGATAAAATTTGCTCATAATGAGCGAATCCAAAATCTTTGTAAATATAACCAATCATGAGTTCCCAACCATGAGGCGAATGAAATCCGATACATAAATCGGTTAATAAAAGAATCGAAAAAGCTTTAATTGTATCACTTAAATTATATAGGAATTCTTGAACCCAAGAATTCAGAAGAAAAAGCTTTTCTTTACCCCAAAAGGAATAACCACTTAGAATAACGAAAGATATTAGATTTGTCGAGAAGTGCAAGATTGTATGGATACGATACTCATTGTGTATCTTGATGAATTGGATCGTTTCTTTGTGGATTCCTAGACGAAATTGGTGTAAATCGGTTTCTGGGTATTCCTTTATCATTTCATCCAGCTGGAATAGTTCCTCTAATTGTATGAATTTTTCTAGAACACTTTTTTCTTGAATATCATTCAAAAAAGTTTCGCATTGTCTAGTATTCCACCAATTAGTAATCCAAGTTTTCAAACTTTTCTTACAGCAGAGAGAGATCAACCAGGGCAAAAAGACTAGAGATGTAAAAAAAAAAAAAAGGAATGAATGCTTTCTGTTTTGGCATTTTGAATCTGTGAATTTTAATGAACCTACCGCACTTGTTGATTCTATTAGATCGAGTATTTATATCGAGCATGAGTTTCTATTCTAATTAGAATGTATTGAGCCTATGAATCCATTTTATCTTTTTCTTTTGATTCAATACTGAGTCTTTGCTTTGAATCTAGAAAGAATACAGAAATAGACTCAGAATACACTTCCAATTTGAATCAAGAAAAAATGTGATTTCCAGGATGTTATTCTCCCTTTTTTTGAGCAATACTAAAAGAACTTTTTCAAATTTTTCAAATAAAAAAGATTATTTTATTTTCGAAACAAAGAAACTCCCTTTCTTTTCTATCAAATATATCAAAAAAACGAGCATAAAAGAATAGATGAATATTCAATTGAAAAAAAAAACAAAGAAATTCTCTCGTTTTTTCTTCCTACTGCCCAAGCATATTAGTCTTTTAAAATTAATTAATTTCAAAAAACTTCAATTGGTACACGCAAGAAGTAAGCCAATTCAGCAGCTTTTTGCTCAATTTCCCGTGTAGTAAAATTCTCATCAGTACGAATTAAAGGAATAGCCCCTTGACCTCGAATTTCCATATAAAGGACACGCCGAGCAGAAACACCCTCTTTAACTTCTATTCTGATGGACTGAATATCTTTCATAAGGAATCGTAAAAAGATGCGACGACTTTTTCCAGGAAATCCCCAACGAAAAATACGCACTATTCCTTCTTTTCGGTCGAAAAGATCATAACCACTACCCACATTCCACAAAATAGTGCACCACAAATAGCAACTAATAAAGAGACCTGCGATCCCATAGAAAGACATTACAATCCCTTGTGGAAAAAAAACGATTTGCTGAGACGCAAATAACGATATCAAATTTCTACCAAGATAACTGGAAGTTCCAACCAATAAGAATCCTAATGAACCTAAAAATAAGATAAAGGCCCAGCAGAAATTACTTGTTTTTCGAGACCCCGTTATGAATTCTATCCATATAGATTCTGATCGCCAACTCATATATATTAGATCCAGTTATACAATTTTTTGGAATTGAGAAAATATGACTTTCCTTTTTTGTTTTCAAAAAAATTCTCATGAACTATTTTGTTGTGAACCTTTACCTTAGGAGTAATTCATAGAATTGTTTATATCTAAAAAAAGAACATCTCCTTCCTTTATATGATCTTAACTATATAGATAAAAATAGATAAAAATCAATATATTAGATTTGAATTCATACATAGGCCCGAGGGTGATCTATTTTTGAAAAGAGCACAAATTTTTTTACCCATATAATACGTTTACACATGCATAAGCGCTTTTTTTAGTTATGTTTGTAGGAATCTATGTATTATACAATATTCTACTAAATGGATCTTATCAAATCGAAGTTTTTAAAATCAAAAAGGAGTGATACGATTAGGTCTCATCCGATCTAAAAATCTTATTTTTTTGAATATGAAGAAATAAAGAAGCCATTGC